>RJWJ010021491.1:0-27788 GCA_004363605.1 Indri indri
CAAGTGTCCATCAATACATGAGTGGATTAGTAAAATGTGGTATATGTATACCATGGAGTACTATTCAGCTTTAAGAAACAATGGTGATATAGCACCTCTTGTATACTCCTGGATAGGGTTGGAACGCATTCTACTAAGCGAAGTATCCCAAGAATGGAAAAACAAGCACCACATGTACTCACCATCAAATTGGTAGAATTTCCTTGCTTTTTAAGGCTGATAACTATCACTATAGATAGATATAGATACAGATATAGATATGCCTTATTTAACTTATTCATTCATTGTTGGCCAGTTGGATTGAGTCCACGATTTGGCTATTGTGAATAGCATTGTTAGGAACATGGGTGTACAAATATTTCTTCAAGACCTTGCCTTCAATTTTTGGATACATATTCATAGGTTGAATTGATGGATCATGTAGTAACTCTATTTTTAATTTGTTGAGGAACAGTCATCTTGTTCTCCAAAGTGTCTGCCCTATTTTAAATTCTCGCAAAGAGTACACAAAGGTCTCTAGGAGAAGGTGCTTGCATTATTAGAGACACACTGTGTTAGCTGATAAATGCCCAAACTTTTAATATATACTTGGCACATTAAAATGTATTTGTTGCCCATTCCAAGGTTCAGTTGACATAAGCAAGGATGGATTTCTGCTTCCAACGTTTTTCTGATTCTGACATTTTTGTTTTCTGCTTCCAGCACTTGTTATTTTCTGTTTTTATTTTTTTTTAATGTATAGTAGCCTCCAGATGGGTGTGACATTATATCTCAATGTAGTTTTGATTTGCATTTCCCCAAAGGTGAATGATTTTCAGCATCTTTTTCAAATGTTTTTTGGTCATTTGTATTTCTTTGGAGAAATGCCTACCCAAATCATTAGTCCATTTTTTAATCAGGCTGTATGTTTTATTCCTGTTGAGTTGGAGAATTTTTAAAAAATATTCTGCATATTAACCCCCTGTGAGATACATGACCTGAATATCTGCTCTAATTTTGTAGGTTGACTTTTCACTGTTATTTGTGTCATTCAATGCACAGAAGTTTTTAATTTTTGTGTAATCCAGTTATCTATTTATACTTTAATCATTGCCAAAATCATTGCCAAATCCAATGTGATGTTTTTCTCTTATGTTTTCTTCTAAGAGTTTTATAAATTTAGGTCTTATGCTAAGCATTTTATCCATTTTTAATTTATTAGTGTACACTGTGTACGATAAAGATCTAGCAATTCTTTTGTATGTGGTTATCCAATTTTGCCAACACCTTTTGTTGGAAAGGCAGTCCTTACACGTTGAATGGTCTTCACATCCTTGTTAAAAATCACTTCAATATATGAGAGGGTTTATTTCTGGGGTTTATTTCATGGCTTTCTTTTCTGTTATATTGGTCTATATTTCTATCTTTATTAGTATAGAGAAACGTAAGTGATTTTTGGCTATTTATTTTGTATCCTGCAACTTTGCTGAGTTCATTCACTAGTTACTATTTTTTTTTTTTTATTTTTTGTGGAAAATTGAGGATGTTCTCTATATAAGTTAATGTCATCTGCAAATGGAGGCAATTTTACTTCTTCCTTTCCTATTTGGATAAGTTTTATTTCTTTTTCTCATCTAATTGCTCTGGCTAAGATTTCTAGCTCTGTACTGAGGAATAGTGGCAAAGGCAGGCATTTTTCTCCTGTTCCTGCTCTTAGAGTAAAAGCTTTCAGTCTTCACCACTGATAATTATGCAACTGTGGGCTGGTCATGTATGGCCTTTATTATGTCCATGGAGTTTCCTCGTATTTCTAGTTTGTTGAGTGGTTTTATCATTAAAGGATGTTGAATTGTGTCAAATGTTTTTTTCTGATCAATTGAGCTGATCATGTATTTTTTAATAGAATGTTGTTCATTCTGTTAATGTGGTGTGTCACACTGGTTGATTTTCATATGTGGAAGTATCCTCACATTCCAGGAAGAAATCACACTTGGTCATAACATACAGCCCTTTTAATGAGTTGTTGAATTCTGTTTGCTACTCTCTTGCATATATTGATATGTAAGATATTGATGCATAACCAGGGATAGTTCTTCATTTGTACTATAAAGCTTTAATTCTCCAGAGCCTAAAAAATGAAAAACATACATTAGTTGTATTAGTATTTCACCTGTTTTAAAAAGATTAAAATTAGACAAAAGATTGTCAAAATTCTACCTAATACTCAGCATTGCATTGTGCATAGCTAACTGAAAAAATATTTCAAAAATTGATGACTTACTACTGAAGGTAATGCAACACTGCTACCACCTTCCTTCCCAAGGTAGCCCCAAATACCCATGATGTCCAAAGCCTACACTTACCTCATGTTTACTTAGTTCTGTCTCCTGGATATGCTTTGCATATTTCTATCCCCATGTTTTTGCTTTTTTTCCCCTGGGTGTGTGACCTTGTCCTTCTTTCCCACTCTGTCTAGTACTGTAGATCATCTGTGCACTCTCCTTGGATCCTAAGAAGCACCAGTCCCTCTAAGGCAGGACTGCTTTGTATTCTTTCCAAATCTTAGTGTTTGCCAGGGAAAAAGAACTTACCACACAGCTATGTAGCCAATTTTAATACAATTTTCTTTTTGATTGAAAAAATGTAGCTTTTCCATAATTTTCTTCCTTCCTATTTCTGGAATTTAAAAAATCCAATCTCTTTCTTTATAAAAGAGCCCTTCAAAAATTAGGAATGCCATTATAAATGTTTTAAGTTACTATTTTCCAGACTAAACACATTAATTTATCCTTATGACATGATTTATAGACTCTTCCATACCCGGTCACCAGCTCCTTGATGTGCTATAATTATGTTCATCTGGTGTAATAAAGTAGTATGGACCTTTCTGATGATGTGATTAAATAGAGAAATATATCAAGTTCATGGATGGGGAAAACTTGATACTGTAAAAATGTCAAATTCATTCATATTTTTGTAAATTCTCGATAAAATTATAATCTCAATGTAAGATTCTAAAATTAATAGAGAAGAACAAATACACAAGAAAAGCACAGTGACATTTTAAAAGGATGCGCAAACGTATGGCACCAAATATTGCTAAAATATCATAACTAAAATAATTCTTATGGCTGAGAAATAGACATAGTTTAATTGTATATGTGTTTATATGTAATGTTATGTGCATATTTTTATATATTAATATGATTAAAAGGTATTTCAAGTCAGTGGCAAAAGGAAACATTCCCCCATATATGGTGTTAAAACATTGCTCATTTGAAAAATAAATAGAATATGATTCATAACTCATCCCTTTCAGGTAAATAAATTTCAGAGGACTTAAAAATCTAAATATGAAAAGGAAACTATCCAAAAAAAAGTGCAATTACAGAAGGTCAGCCCTTCGGTTGCGTCCTTGCTCCAGTGACTTCTCAAGTGTTCGTGGACTTTTTTACTGCAGTCAAACTTTCCTCTCCTGCTGGAAAATTACCTTCGTTATCAACATGCATCTCATATTATACATGTTTAATACCTTCCCTTGAGTCTTCCATCCCTTTGTCTATTATCTCCTTGTTCTCTTCTTCCACCAGAGTACAACGTTTTCAAAAGTCTTCTATATCCTTGCCTTCGATTCCTCAGCATCCACCCACTCTTCAATTCATTTCAACCATCTTTCATTCCATTTACTGCCTGGAATCTATTCTCTGTATGCAGGTTATTATTGCCCTGCAGTCTGCCAAAGACTTCATTCAAGATGTTGTCCTAAATGTAACCAGTTTCTCAGCAACATCAGCGTGGGTGCCCCCCATCGCTCCCTTTGCTACCTGTCTGTGACCGCACATTTGCCTAGTCTTCCTCCACAATCCTGGTGTTGTGCCT
The DNA here is from genome assembly GCA_004363605.1 of Indri indri. NCBI lineage: Eukaryota > Metazoa > Chordata > Mammalia > Primates > Indriidae > Indri > Indri indri. Next base: position 3,859 of record RJWJ010021491.1, read on the forward strand.
CCTTCCTTAGAACTTTATACTTGGCATGCCCCTCAAACTTTTTTTTTTTTTACTTTCAATTCTTTGCTCTCTCCGATGAAAGTGACAAAGGAGAATGATTATATGATTATATGTTATGTGAAAGCAGCTGAGAGATATACCAACTATTCCAAGGCACCACTGAGTGAAATGTAACTATTTAAGAACATGTTCAATATCGAAAGTGTTATCAAGTTTAACTCCAAGCTTAACTGCTGTATGCCTGTGGATATATGCCATCTCTATTAATATCATTGTTAAAATACTTATGAACTGCCAGGCATTTTAATATAGCACTTTTTACTTTTAGGAATGTACTGTGAAATTCTTCTTTCATTACTACTTTATAATATTTGCTCTGTTATTGATGTGTGTTGTTTGAGTAAGGCATCATACTCTCCCTAAATATGCTAGAATTTTAAAACATACTCCATGAGCATAGTACTTTACTTCTATAGTTTATTGCTCATAGCTTAATTCTTTACCCTTATGTCTAAATGTATGAATTACTCATTTTAATGCTGTATTAAACCAGCTTACTACTAGCCAGACATTTTCCATATGAAACACTGAGGATTCTGAAGATTAGTCTGAATTTTTCACCTGTTCGTTGCATATGTCCATGTGACCCCAGTGATGTTAAGTGTTTTCAAACCAGTCGATCTTATACAACTTCCCTCTAATAATCCCTTACACACAGGCTTTGTGGAGCAGTGGGCTGTGATATGATTTTATCAGAGAGCTTGATGCCACCATCTCTACTATGTTAATTGGATCCGTCCTAGAATCCCAGAAGAGGGAGAGAGGTGTGATAATCCAAACCACCCTTTCTCCATACAAATTAAAGGATGTGGCCCCTCAAATTTTACTCTCAGTTATTTTATTTTCTTTGCATACACTTTTTTCTGAGGTGATTTCATTCAGTCTCATGTGTTTCAGTATCACTTATACACCTCAGGCTTCCTACTTGAAACCCATGATCTAATTGTTTCTTAAGCATCTCGGACTTGACATAATTCTCCCTTCCATTCTATAGCTGCACTTCCTGTGCTTCTCAACTGCACAACTGAATGTGCCATCCACCCGTGAACTCAGCCTCCAAAGCCACTCAGGATTCTTTCTTTTCCTCTCATTTTATATCCCAGTCTGACAATTAATTCTATTTGTTACGCCAAATAAAAAACTCTTAAACCTAGCTCCTCTTGCAATTTTTACAGCTAAAACGTAGTCTCAGCCACCAACTCCCCCCTGCAGTACTCCAAGAAGGAAAAGAAAAACAGCTCTGAAAGAAGGAGAATAACCAAAACACCATCTCTAAAAGCACTTACTCTGCAGCCAGGTGCCTGGATTCAAATACAAATGTTACCTGTGTGTTAGGTAACTGGTGTTCGTATTCTGCTTATCTTCTTTGTGTCTGTATCTCTATGACTCTGTTTCTTCATTCATAATATGGGCATAGTGACAGTGCCTACTTCATTGCGTTATTTTTGGTATTAAATGTGTTAGTATATATAGAGAGTGCATAAAACAGTATTTATAATATGTAATACGTGATTTTGAGCTATATAAATAAAGCAGCATTCTTTAAATGCTTCCACTTCAAAAATAACATTCCTAGATCACCAAAGATCTATAAAACAAGTTAAAGAGCAAATTAGTAAGAATAAAAATACAGAATATCAGTAATTATTATAAAGATGTAATATTTGAGAGATTGAAACATTGAAGCAAAAATCAAAGAAGAAATTGAAATATAATCTAGAATCAGACACTGGCATAGAGAGATGCCTGATTTATTAAAAAAAAAAAAGTCAAAGAATCCATTAGTTGCCTAGACTTACCTTAGGGAGACTGAGCAATATAGTACAAAAGCCCTGACAAATTTCTAAATGTCTGGCTGGGAAAGTAAGCAAATAAATAAAATTGTATCAGTTAGAGAGGGATGTGTGAGTACAGAAATAAGTCCTTCCTCAGAACAGCAATGGAAATAGATTATCTTTTTAAAAAAATGATACTGAATCAATTGAATGTTCATATTGAAAGAGTGTCTTCGTTACTAACTCACAACATACATGAAAATCAGTTTCAGATGTGTTGTGTACCTAATTAAAAGAGGCAAAAAGAGACCACTTTTGGAAGACAACAAAGCGAAATATATTAATGCCAGTGAAGGAGATAAAGATTTCTTAACTGGTTGCAAAATTACTAACCATAAAGAAAAATAATGATAATTAAAATCAAGAAATTACATTCATTATAAAAAGCATAAAAATGAAAAGCAAGCTACAGAGTGAAGTAGGAGTGAATATTTGCATATATAAAATTTACAAAGAGTTCATATCGATAATATATAAAGAATTCAAATAAACTAGTAAAAAAAAGGAGACAAATGAATAACAATGGATGAAATACTTACACATGTATTTTAAAAAAGAGGATACCCAGATTGACAAAAAAAAAAAAAAAAGATGAAAAAGGTGTTCAACATTATTAGATATCAAGGAAATTCAATTATAATGTAATGTGAAATCTCTATATATTATCCAGAGTGAAGAAAATGAAAGAACGGGAAATACTAAATGTTTGGTGAATATAGTAGTATCCATTATAGCTGAGTAGATTCCTTCCTGTGACTCAGTACTTTCTCAGCACATATTGGTACACTAAAAGATGTGTAACAGAATGTTCATAATCACCTTATTTGCATCAAGCACTGGAAACAAAATAATGACCATTTATTAAAAGAATAGATGAAAAATATGCTTCCTACAATGAACCAGTTTATAGTAATAAGAATAATTTAAATATTTATATAGGGGTCAATGTCTCAAACATAATAATGAAGAAAAGAATTAAATCAAAGAATACATGTGTATATGATGATTTAATTTCTATATCATATCTATACAAACAAGAAAAATAAAGGCAAGACTGTTACCCTTGGGAGGATGAGTCATTATTAACTTTGAAGAGAATTCTAGGATGTTGTAACATACTAATATTTCTTTTTGAAGAAGTTGGATATATGATACTTTCTTAGTGACAAATTATCAAGCCCTACAGTTAACAATTTGCCCATCCAGAACAAAGTGAATTTAAAAAATAAAGAGAATATTTTTTTTTCTTCCATTCTGTAGGTTGCCTGTTTGTTCTCGTGATAGTTTCCTTGGCTGTGTAGAAGCTTTTTAATTTAATCAGGTCCCGTTTATTTATTTTTGTTGCTGTTGTGATTGCCTTTGGGGTCTTTTTCATAAATTCTTTGCCTAGGCCAATGTCTATTAGAGTTTTTCTTCTAGAATTCTTATAGTTTCACTCCTTAGGTTTAAGTCTGTTATCCACTGTGAGTTGATTTTTGTGAGAGGTGAAAGGTGTGGATCCTATTTCAGTCTTCTACATGTGGCTATCCAAATAAATGGAAAACAAAGGACCAAAGACAATTTGGGCAGAAAATTTCTGAATGTCTAGGTTGGAAAGTAAGTAAATAAATGAAATTGTATCAGCTAGAGAGGGACATGTGATTATAGAAATAAGTTTTCTATATTTTTAGATTCATTTTATAGGGCATACATTACAAATGTTTGTATGTAAATCATTCAATCATTCAATAAATTCAAAAGCTAATGATGCAAAAGAATGATGGAATAATAGACCAAAGTCTTAAAAATTCAAGAAAGTATAATATCCAAAGATTGGCCATTAAAAGAAGGATCAGCATTTTATCTGTTGATAGAAGGGAATAGGAGACTATATATAATTTATATAAATTAATACAAAATGTGGTATACTAATAGTGAATTTTTAATGAAATAAAATTTGACATGTGAAGATTTTGGTGTAAATTAATTTTTTCATGAAACTCATTTAAATAGAGATATTCCCTGAGGTTTATAATTGTGTTTTTCATCATGATTTCACACATGGGAGGTGGTCTATGGACTGTAGCTTTCAAAAAGAGCACAAAACTGACCCACTCATGAATGAATTATTTATTAATATATGGCATCTCTCAGTGGCAGTACATTTCCACTTGCTTATTTTTTTACTTTTATCCGGAGAATGATCTGTAGAACAGTGGCATTTTCTTCAAATAGGCTCTGCCCTTCACTTAATTCCAGAATTCTTGCCTTCTTTTTCCAAATTTCAGCTTGAAACAATTATAAGTTTCTCTGGCATAATTAGACCACCTGTCAGCTACCTAGTTTGATAGGTAGATTATTTTGTCATTCTCTCTTCTATGAGATACACTGATAAATTCCCTTCTGACCATTCTAGAAGTCTCTTTATTATTTTAAATCATTATCTCATCCATATTCATCACTTTTCTGCCAAATTTCATTTTTTTAAAAACTAAAGTTCACTGTTAAAAGCCTGGGTTGTCAGCCAGCTGAACTTTTGGGCTAGAAGGTATATTTAAGTTTTGCCAAACTTGATTTTAAACATTACATCGACACCTTTGTCAAAATCCTTGTTGCAATTTGTCTAGTACTTTCTTGGTAAATTTGAAATTTAATCTTCCTAATTAATCTCTACCTACACAACATCTACTGCTATCCACATCTAGAAAATAATGTTTACATTGATTTATTTATGAACATTAACATGAGAAAGTTATTTTTATTTTTTATAGTAGCTGTACAATTATTTGGAAAACGTCGTTCCAGAGATTTGGACTTGGTCTTCTGCATCCTCTGCTAAGGATCCTGCATCACATCACCCCATGTTTCAGTATTTTCATATTTCGTAGCACCCACCCTTCTCACACCTGCAGAGCAGCTCCTGGGCAGTTTGTATCATTATCTGTTGCAGTGTGACCTGTCGACCTGTATGAATTTCCAAGTGAACAGCGTGATTCAGGGAAATTAAGTGTATGAACTGGAAGGAAAGAAGAGCATGTGACTTGGCTCAGAAAGAACCTAAAAAGAACCTGAAATTCAAGAAAAAAAATTCAGGTATTTGAGGGAAAATTGTAAAATTAGAGAACTTTCAACCGCTATTTTCCCAAGTGACAAATGACATTCCCCCCTCAAAGTGGTGACATCCCAGGCTCAGTTGGGGGCAGGAAGAGGAACAGAAAGCCTTGTCTTGAGGACCGTACGTGAGACACACCTTTAGCGTCTCATGTTGTCTTTTCCCACCTTTCCTTCACCCTTTTTCTTCCCTGCTGTCCACTCCTGCAGTTTCAGTCTCTGGGCGGCGTGTGGTATTTTCTTCCGTATTTGCATATACCCTTCCTTTTCCAATAAGAGTAACAGTCCCAGTTGGAAGACATGTGAACATTCACAGCAAAGGGATGTTATGACAGACAGCCTTTTGACTCAATGATTCTCTCTGAAATGGATTAGCAGGGGCAGGGACAAAACATTATGCTAAGTGAAATGACAGAAAGACAAATCTGCCATGATCTCACTCACTGTGGGAGCTACAGACTAAAACAGTCGATCTCCCGGAGTTAGAGAGTAAATGATGGTAACCAGGAGCTGGGAAGGGCAGTAGGGAAAGGGGGATAAATTGGGATGGTTATCGGGTGAAAAAATATAGTTAGATGGTTACGTAGAACAATATTTGATAGTACAACTAAGTGACCGTAGTCAACAATAAGTTATGGTATACTTTAAAATAACTAAAAGAGTGGAATTGGAATGTTCCTAACATGAAGAAATGATAAACACTTGAAGGGATAGATACCCAATTACCCTGATTTGATTCTTACACATTGTATGCCTGTATCAAAATTACATGCACCCCACAAATATATACAACTGTTTATAACCATAACAATTAAAAATAAAAAATTTAAAAAACAGAAACAAAAACAAAACTCTGCCTAGAGTATTGATCTGAGGTTGATACTGATTTAGAAAAAGAAGTTCTATAATTTGGGCTTGAGGAGGAGCTGGGTTAAATAACATGAATTAGTTTGTAGAATAAGCACAGTCAGGAAAAGTCTTATACTTCAAGGATTACTCCTAAATTTAACAATAAAGAATTAAATTTAATTCCCTACTCACAGGTTTTGTGTCATTTTGAATGACATTTGATCTGAAATCATTTCTTGTTACCATTCTAAATGGGGAAATGTACAAGTAATGTGACTGACTTATTTTAGACGTATGGCCATGAGATGAAGAGCCAATGTAGGATATATGAGCTCCCATCAGTTGTTTTGCTATTACACTGGGTTATCAGCAGCCTTCCACTACCACGATGCTCAGGACTGTGCGGCAATGAAGATAGGACTCAGCTTCCTCATAGATTTATTTGAGCTCCTGCTGATCTGAATAAAAGCAATTTATGATGAATAAAAGAACAAAAAATGCATATTATTTTACTTTTTATTTAGAATGGGAATCATATATCATGATAAAAACATCCTCCTAGGTCCATCGTATACATATCTTAATTACTTTTTCATGCAAATTTAAAGTGTCTAAGCTCTTTCCAGCAAGTTCTGTGAACACATAAAGTTTGTACTTTAAAAGATTTTATATAATTTTTGAATAAAAAATAACAAATTAAAATTATATAATTAATATTGATGTTAATGGTAAAATATATTACTTAATTGGAAATTGGCTAGGCTAAATATGCTAAATAAGCTGAATTATTAAGGAAATTAAAATATATCCAGACTTTAAAAGTGTTTGGGCCTTAAAATATTTTCTAGGCTTTTCAATTATAATTTAAATGTTAAATTAACCTAATTAATAACTTATAATTTTGTATGTAATTCCAGGAAAGGGAAGAAAGATAAAAAAGTTTTATTTTATTTTTCCTCTATATCTACACACACACACACACACACACACACATATGTACCTGTATCTATACCTCTACCTATATACACGCACACACATGCACACACATAAATATATAAGTATATACATGATATGTATATATAGTATATACGATATACATAGATTAGTATATACTTATAATATGAATATATAAATATTACATACATTACCATACATAATACATATAAGATATTTTCTACCTGATGCTTACACCTGATGCTTACTTAGCATTATATTTGTAACGGTTCTCAGAAGTGAAAGTGGACAAATTGGTAAAAAATTGAAAACATGTAGCAATGATTTAAATTTCAGAATAAAGTTATTTTTTTCAAATGTGTGAGCCAGATGAAAACCTGAAAATATTTTTGAAACTCAAATTTTAATTTGAAAAATCAAGAAGGTTTTCTGATAGGTGATTTTTAAAATTCATTTTAAAAATTTACTAATCTGCTTTACTTAACATTTTTGGAGTTTTTGTGTGTGTGTGTGTGTGTGTGTGTGTGTGTGTGTGTGTTTAGGTTAATTTTTCCTGTATGCACGTATACTTTTCCCTTTAATTCTCACGTAACCTGTTTTCCCTGGCTCAATGGTCTAACAATACCAGTAAGTCAATTCTTATTTAGCTTATTGAACATGGATACTACATTCAGAGAAAGAAACTCACATAGCATAGGTCTAGGATACAAAAAAAACATAATTACTTGATTTTTTTCCTCCTTTACTTGAATAATTTTGTTTCGGAGAGTTAATCAAATATTCCTTTTAAAGCAACTGGGAGGGATAATTCTTTGTCTTATTTAAAAATAGATAATCTATTTAAAATAGATGAATCAGACTGGATAGGACAGCCTGGTGAGGGTTGAGGCGAATCTATTATTTTTAGACTGTAACCTCTATGGCACCTTCCTTCTTGTGCACAATTTTCAGACACAAAGAAGCCACTGGTTGTCTGGCCTTTCTGTAGAAAGCCTGAGCAACACAGAAGAAAAGCCTTGGCAAGACACCTCAGCTCCTTCCTGGGAAACTCATCATTGCTTGTCCTTAGGCAAGACCTTCAATGACCGTATGTCACAGTCTCTACACCTGAATGTGTGGAAGTCACGCAAATCCTCCTGGTGAATCTTCATGGAATGATGTTTCCTTGGTCCAGAAGACGGAAACTGGAACAAATTGTTTTCTGCAAGCATGTCAACGTTGCCCATCACAGCTCACAGGGCAGCAAGACCCTACCCAAGAGATCAAACCCATTGTAAGGACAGAAGAAAGGCTCTTCTTGCTCTTGATCTTGTAATCATTTCTCTGGCTTTAGGAAATCCTGCCTTTCCCAGTTTCCTTGTGCATTGTAGCCTTCCCTCAGACATCATCAACATCTGGGTTCTTTAGTAGTTGTTATTTTGGTTTGGTTTTTAAATCAAATTTGCACCCATATCATGCCCTGATGTTAGATGGAGGTACTCAAGTGATGATTGTTTATGAATTTGGGTCTGGGGCAAAACTGACACATTGATCATATATGGAAGGAAAGAATGACACCTTTAAAATAAGGGTTTACATTATTCTCTACTAAAATGCCTAAAATTAGATATATGTTTCACAGCATAAATCAAGCTACCTCGAAGATCTCCTTCAGGATCCACCTAAGAAATTACTAATGTTCTATTCACAATTTTTAGGAGTTATTAATTTGTTACATTTTGTATGCTAAATTGCTTTGAACTTCTTCTGGTTTCCCTCACATCACAGAGCATGCTACATTAACTCGCCAATGAAAGGTGACTGCCCAATTTATATTCCTATTATCCCTATGGAAAGGAGGGAAGAACAAACAGAAAGGAAAAATTTGAGTTTAATTGACTATATCATGCTATTGTTTTTAAGACAGCAACAAAAAGCCTCTGAATTTCTTTCAACTTAAAACATTACAATTTCATTAACATTTGAGTTATAATTTTCAGGTGCTTCCTGGAGTGTAGTATACACTTGTAGAGAGTTTAATTAATAGTCTGTGAGCTATACTTAGCCTCCTTTTAAAACTAAAAGAACCTGAAATCTGGGAGAGTAAGCAAACAGTACAGGTTACATGTTAAAGAACACAGCTATTAAATGGCTACATCAAGACTGAAACTCAAGTCATCTGATTTCAAATGCTGGTTATCTTTATAATATACCACACCTGGATCAAAAATGACAAAGAGAACACAGTTCATGCTGACCACCAGCAGTGAAAATTTTTCCTACCCTCAAATCTGTAAGAACTCTTAAGTTTTTTGAAAGATAGCTGAAATGAGTAGAGAATTCAGGTGTAGGGGGTAGGGGGGTTCAGGGGATGCGTGTGTTTATGAGAAACTTGCTCACTGGGACACTATAAAACATATCCAACTCTCCATCTCATTTAAAACTTGAGTTGCAAGTAAGTTCTATATTTCTCAGTTTCTTTTCTTTTGCCATTATTTGTTATTGGGCAAGGTAACCATATTACACTATTATATTCTGAGAATCAGTTTGGGAAGCAAGCTTACATAAATGTAATAAATAAATCATGCTGAGGTACAGAAACCTATGTTACAGTTTTCCAGAACTGGTGACAAAAGTCATCAGCAGATATTAGTGAGCATGAATCACGTGTGGCCATCAAGTGCAGGAAACCCGGTGCTGCTGTCATACCCAGAGGATTTTAACTATGATTCTTAGTTTGCAATATGTGCTTTACCCCAAAGACAAGGCTAGTTTAAGGACAATAAGTATGATGTGTCAACCCTGTGCCTATACACGGACAAATCACCAGGATCTGAGTCATGTACAGCCATTACCCGATGCCTAATGGGCTGGCCTCATTCAGAGGCAGGTGTGGTGACTCTCAGCTGTGTGTGATTCAGAGAAAAACTTCCCATCTTCAACTGGCTGTCCTCAGGTGCTATCATGCTATAAATGTCACTAATAGCTACTTTCTAAATTAATAGACTTTTCTTTTGAGGAGGTTTGGGTTTACAGAAAATTTGAATGGGAAATACAGAAAGTTCCCCTTCACCTGCTTGCTCTCTACTCCCTCATTTCTTTCATGATCATCTTGCATCAGTGTGTTGCATTTGTCGACATTGGTGGGACAATGTTGATACGTTATGATCAACTGAAACCTGCAGTTCACATCAGAGTTCACTCTCCGGGTTTTGACGAAGGTGTGATGAGCGTACCTACCTCTACAGTGTCTTACGGAATCGCTTCTCTGCCTGACAATGCTGTGCTGCACCTGTGCGTTCCAGTCTCTGCCTCCCCCAAAAGCTCCTGGCAACCACTGATCTTCCTTCTGTCTTCACAGTTTTGACTTTTCCAGGAAGTCATATAGTTGGGATCACACAGTAGCCTTCTCAGGTTGGCTTCTTTTCCTTTGCGATATGCATTTAAGCTTCCTGTATGTCTTTTTTTTTTTTTTTTTTTTTTTGGCCTGATAGCTCATTCCTTTTCTTTTTTTCCTTAAACAAAAAGGGATTTTATTAGTTCTCATAAATGGATGTCCAGGGTTTAGCTGTGTGACGTCATTAAGGACTCGGGCTTTCCCCATCTCCCTGTCTCCGTCCCCCTGTGTGACAGCTTTGCCTCGGGCTGGTGCCCTCACTGCTGAACAGTGGTCGCAGCAGTTTCAAGTTCCATATTTACACATGAGCCTACCTAGAAAAAAGATAGGGCCATCTCTTTCTTACTTTCAGTATATTTTGTCCTACCATTTTTACCACAGCATAAAGTTTTAACCATTTTAAGTGTACAGTTTAATGGCATTAAGTTTATTCACATTGTTGCGCTATCACCGCTATTCATCTCTTGAACTTTTTTTATTAGCCTACCCTGAAATTCTCTACTCATTAAACAATAAATCCTCCCTCACTCCAACCCCCAGTAATCACTATTCTACTTTCTGTCTCTATGAATATGAACATTCGGGAACATCTTGGAAGTGGAATCATATGAAGTGTGTCTAATTTATTACTTAACATAGTATTTTCAGAGTTCATCCATGTTGTAGCCTGTACCAGAATTTCATTTCTGTTTTAAGGTTGGATAAAATTTCTTTGTATGTACGTACTACATTTTATCTATTCCTTTGTAGATGGATGTTAGCGTTGCTTCTACCTTTTGGCTATTACGAATAATGCTGCTATGAACACTGGTGTACGAATATCTGTTTGGGTCCCTGCTTTCAATCCTTTTCATTATGTATCTAGAAGTAGAATTGCTGGATCATATGGTAATTCTATGCTTAATTTTTTGAGGAGCCACCACACTGTTTTCCACAGCAGCTGCACCAGTTTACATTTTCACCAGCAATGCACAAGGGTTCCAGTTTCTCCACTCCTCCTCTTGTTGTTTTATGCGTGTCTGTGTGCATGTGTATTCGTAATAGCTGCCCTAATGAGTGTGAAGGGGCACACGATTTTGGTTTGATTTGCATCTCCCTAATGATTACTGATGTTGAGTATCTTTCCATGTGCTTGCTGGCAATTTGTATACCATCTTTGAATAAATGTCTACTTAAGTCTTTAGTCCCTTTTTGAATCAAATGGTTTGATTTTATTAATGTCAAATTGAAGAAATTGTTTATATATTCTGGATATCAATCCTCATCAAATATATGATTTTCCAATATTTTCTTCCTTTCTGTGGGTTGCCTTTCCAGTTTCTTGATGATATCCTTTAATGCACAAAAGTCTTTAATTTAGATGAAGTGCAATTGTATATATACCTTCCTTTTTTGCCTATACTGTCGGTGTCATATTCAAAAAATCATTGCCAAATATCATATCGTGAGCTTTCCCTTAATGTTTTGTTTCAGAATTTTATAATTAGTTTTACAGTCTTTGCTCTTATGCTTTGTGATTTGATCCATTTTCAGGTTGTTTTGTATGTGGTATAGGATGAGAGCCCCACTTCACTCTTTTACTTGTGGATGTCTAGTTCTTCCGATACCATTTGTTGAAGAGACTGTCTTTTCCCTGTGGAGTGGTTTTGGTTCACTTGATGGAAATCATTAGATCACATCAGTGATGGTTTATTTCTAGGTGCTTTTCTATTCAATTGGTCTATGTGTCTGTCTTTATACAGTACCAAACCTTTTGATTACTGTAAATTTGAAGTAAGTTCTGAAATAAGGAAATGTGAATCCCCCAACTTTTTAAAGAGTCAACATCTTTTTTAAGATTGTTTCAGTTATTTCTTGATATTCAATATGAATTTTAGGATGATTTTTTGCACCTTTGCAGAAAACATGCTTGGGCTTTTGAGAGGTTTTTGCATCAAATCTGTAGATGGCTTTAGGTGGTATTGACATCTAAACAATATTAAGTCTTCTTATCCATGAACAAGGGGAGTCTATCCTCTATGTGTTATCTTTAATTTCCTTCAGCAATGTTTTTCAGGTTTCAATATAAAAGGACATTGTCTCCTAGGTTAAGTTTATTCCTAAATATTCTACTCTTTTTCATTCCATTGTAAATCGAGTTCTTCCCTTAATTACCTATTCAGACTGTTCCTTGTTAGCATATAGAAACACAACTGACTTTAATGTATTTATTTTGTATCCTGAAACTTTGCTGAATATGTTTATTACTTCTATCAGTTTCTTTGGGGGCAAGGGAACTGACTCTTAAGGGTTTTCTACATGTAAGATTGTGTCATTTGTAAACAGAAATAACTTTAATTCTTTCTTTCCAATATACATGCCTTTTATCTCTTTTCCTTTTTTAAATTTGTGCTAATATATGGGGTACTTGAGAAATGTTTACCTGTGTATGATGCATAGAGATGGAGTCACGGTATTTAGGGTGTCCATTTCTTCATGGTGCATCTTGGAGGATAGTGCATTTTTAGGAATTTTTCCATTTCATCCAGCTCATCCAATGTGTTGATATAGAATGGTTCATAGTGCTTTTACTCCTTTGATTTCTATAAGATCAGTGGTGATATCTTCACTTTCATTTCTGATTTAGAAATTCGAATTTTCTTTCTCTCTCTTTTTTAGTCTAGCTAAATGTCAATTTTTTTAATCTTTTAGAAGAACCAACTTTTTGTTTTGTTGATTTTCTCTATTGTTCTATTTTATATTTTAATTATCTTCATTCTAATCTTTATTATTTCCTTTCTTTTCTTTGACTTGGGCTTAAATTTTTTTCTTGGTCCTTAAGGTGAAAATTTCTTTGAGATTTTTTTTTAATGTAAGCATGTATAGCTATAAATTTCCGTGTTAGCACTGGTTTCTCTGCATTCTGTAAGTTTTTGCTTCCATTTTCCTCAATATATTTTCTACTTTTTCTTATGATTTCTCTTTTGACACATTGGTTATTTTAAGACTGTGCTGATTAATCTTCACATATTTATGGATTTTATGGTTTTCCTTTTGCTAGTGACTTCTGTTTTTATTACATTATCATTGCAAAAGATACTTGGTGTGATTTTAATTTTTAAAAATTTATTAAGACCTTTTTCATAGCCTAATGTAATCTATGGACTATCCTCTACCATGTTCCATGTACACTTAAGGAAAGTGTGTGCTCTGCTGTTGTTAGCTGAGGTGTTCCACTTGTCTATCAGGTCCAATTGTTCTACAGGGTTCCTCTTGTTTTCTATTTGCTTATCCATCTCTGTCCCTTCATCTATCCCTTACTGAAAGTGAGGTATTGAAGTCTCCAAGTACTATTGCAGAGCTGGCAATTTCTCCCTTTAATACTGTCAGTGTTTGATTTATGTGCGTTGGAGCTCTGATGTTTGGTACATTCATGTTTATAATTGTTATATCTACTTAGAGAATGGGCTCTTTTATCAATGTGTAATGTCCTTGTTTGTCTCTTGCAAAAGTTTTAACTTAAGGTATATTTGGTCTGGTGTTAGAAATGCACCCTGGCTTTCTTTTTATTACCATATACATGGAATATGTTTTTCTGTAATTTCCTGTCCAGCTATGTGTGCCTTGAAATGAGTCACTTTTAGACCAATAAAGCTGGATTTTTTTTTTCCATTCTGTCAATTAATCTCTTTGATTGAGGACTTTACACTATTTACATTTAAGTTAATGACCAATACAGAACAACTTACTTTTGTCATTTTGTTACTTGTTTTCTCTGTGCGGTGTATTCTTTTTCTCTGTGTTTTCTCCATTGTTGTCTCCCTTTGTATCTGATTTTTTTTTTGTAGTGACACGTTTTGATTCCCTTCTCATTTCCTTTGATGTATATTCTATAGATATTTTCTTTGTGATTGTCTTGGGGATTATGTATAACATCCTCATGTCATAACATCTGTTTTAAATTGATACCAACTTATATTTACTTGCATAAAAATTCTATTTCTTTAAACTTTTTCTTCCCCATATTTGTTATTTATGTCATAAATTGCATCATTATACATTGTGTATCTATGACATAGATTACAATTATTTTTATTTATTTGCATTTTATAGAACACACAAATAAAAAGCAAATAAGTGGAGTTACAAACAAAAATTACAGTAATGCTAGTTTGTATATTTGTGTTTTTACCTTTACTGGAGATCTTTATATCTTGATAAAACTCCAAGTTACTCTCTACTGTTCTTTCATTTCAACATGAGGGTCACCTTTCCCATTTTTTGCAGGGTACATCTAGAAGTATTACAATAAAGTCTCTTAGCTTTTGTTATCTGGTAATGTCTTAATTTCTCCCTCTTTTATGATGGAACAATTTACTGGCTATAGAAATCTCAGTCATCAAGTTTTTTTTTTTTTCATCACTTTAAATATATACTCCCACTTCATCTAATCTGCAAGGTTTCTGCTGAGAAATCAGCATATGATTTTATTGAAGATGTTTCGTGTGCAATGATTCTCTTTCTGTGCTGCTTTCAAGAGTGTCTTGTTGTCCTCGGCTTCCAACAGTGGGGTTGGAGTGTGTTTTCCTGTTGTTCTCTACAGATTTTGCTACTTGGAGTTTGTTGAGATTCTTGGAATTGTAGATCCAAATATGTCATCAAATATGGGATGTTTTTAGTCATTATTTCTTCAAATAATCCCTCTGAGCCTTCCTTTCTTCCTTCTTGTCCTGGGGCTCTGACAATGTGCAAGTTGGCCAGCTCAGTGCAGGGGCTTTCACTAATTAGACTGGCCTACCAAGAACCTAGGGATTAGCCCTATATGAAAGTTTGTGGGTTTTTTTTTTTTTTTTCCAGTTCTTTTCTGAGCACACGCCTTGCTGGGGTTTGTGTGTGGCTTTTTTATTCCCCCATGTTCAAGGCTGCTTTGAAATATCTTAATTTGACAGCATTTTATCCCAGGTTCTTCCCAGGCGTTTCATGGTCCCCTGCATGTCCCTACCCATAAACTCTAGCTCCAGGCAGCTCTTAGTCTTTAGTCCTCCCGCAGCTTTCACGAGAGTAACCACTGCTTATCTGAGATCTAGAAGTGGCAGAGATCTGTCCTTCAGGAAGTCTATGGACAGGTTAAAATGTGGTAACTACAGTTTGATCTGCTGCTTCCGGTTTGAAGGAAAGAATTAGGAACTGCACTGCTGTCACCTCCAAACCAAGACTATGCCATGCCCTGGGCGGGGGTAGCTAAACTTGGGCTAGCGGGTAAGGGTAATATGCATAACCTAAACGTTTGTACCCCCATAATATGCTGAAATAAAACAGAAAAAAAGTTCTATGAAGTGTACTACCATTTTTGGTTTGGCTTTGTCTTGATTGGGTGTTTACTTGGTTGCTATGGATCTTTGTTGTCCATAGCTCCTATGAGGTTATTTTAGCCTGCTTGTGGTTGCTTTTTTGACATTTCCACAGGGGAATGGGGACTTGGAGCTTCCTATTAAGCCATTTTGCTGAAATCATTCTCCAGATAGTTTCTTCTTAATTCTGTATAATATTCTATTTTATGGATTACCATAGTATTTATCCATTTACCTATTGAAAGACATCTTGATTGTTGTCAGGTTTGGGCAATTATGAATAACTTTATTATAAGTATTGGTGCACAGGTTATGGTGTGGACATAAGTTTTCAAATTATCTGGACAGCCACTAAGTAGCATGAGTGCTGAGTCATGTGGTGAGAGTATACTTTCTTTTGTAAGAAATTGCCAAACGGTCTTCCAGACTATATCATTTTGCAAGTCCACCAGCTATGAAAAAATTCCTTTGGCTTCACATCCTCACCAGAATTTGGTGTTGTTAATGTTTTGCATTTTCATCATCTTAATAGATATGTAGTGTTATCTTCTTGTTGTTTTAATTTGCAGTTCTCTAATCACATAATATTGAGCATTTCTTGATATGCTTAGTTGCTATCTGTACAGCTTTTTTTTTGGTAATGTGTGTGTTCAGATCTTTGGCTCATTTATCAATTGTGTTGTATTTTTTTCCAATTGTTCAGTTTTAAGACTTCTTTTAAGGTATTGGATACCAGCTCTTTATATCATGTATTTTGTATATGGATGTTCAGTTGTCAGCACCGTTTGTTGAAAAGGCTATCTTTGCTCATTCCATTGCTTTTGTAATGTCAATGATCTGTTGACTATATTTATGTGGGCTTTTTCTGAGTTCTGTATTCTGTTTCATTGATCCATTAGTTTATTCTGTCACTGATACCACACATCTTGATTACTATAGCTTAATAGTAAGTCTTGAACTTGAGTAGTATCAGTCCTCTCACTTTGTTCTTCTCCTTTAATATTGTGTTGGCTACACTGGATCTTCTGATTTGAATATAAACTTCAGAATCAGTTTGTCAACATCTACATAGTAAATTGCAGATATTCACTGGGATTGTGTTATATCTATAGATCAATTTGAGAAGAACTGACATCTTGGAAATATTGACTCTTCCCATCCATGTACATGGAAGATGTCTCCATATAGTTAAATCTTGGATTTGTTCATCAGAGTTTTGTAGTTTTCTTCATACAGACTTTGCACATATTTTATTATATTCATATCTAAGTAAAACTGACCCTTAAACAATGTGGGGATTGGGGCAACAACACCCTGTACAGTTAGAAATCTGCATATAACTTTTGGCTCCCCCCAAAAATAACTTCTAATAACCTACTGTTGACCAGAAGCCTCACCAATAGCCTACATAGTCAAATACTACAATTCATGTTTTGTATGTCATACATGTTATATACTCTGTTCTTACAATAAAGTAAGCTAGAGAAAAGAAAGTATTATTCAGAAAATCTTAAGAGAAAATGTATTTAGTGTTTATGAAGTGGAAGTGAATCATTATAAAGGTTTTCATCTTAGTCATCTTCACATTGCATAGGCTTAGGAAGAGAAGAAAGAGGAGGGGTTGGTCTTGCTGTCTCAGGAACGGCAGAGGTGGAAGAACACTGACCACACAGTTCAAACCAGTGTTGCTCAAGGGTCAACTGTATTTCAAGTTTTGGATGCTAACGTAAATGTTATTGTGTTTTTAATTTCAAATTTTCATTTCTATACATAAGAATGCAAATTACTTTTGTATAGTGACCTTGTATCCTGTAACTTTGGTATAATTGCTTATTGTTTTCTTGAAGTTTGCTTTTGTCATTATTGTCGCTTCTTTAGAATCTTCTACATAAACAATCATGTCATCTGCAAATAAAATCAGTTTACTTTTTCCTTTCAATCTGTCTTTCATTTATTTTTCTTTTGTTTTTTACATTAATTAGAACTTCCAATACAATCATTAATAGAAATGGTTAGTGTGGACATCCTTGCCTTGTCCACATACTCCTGGCAGGAAAGCAACACAAAGTTTCTCACTGTTAAGTATGACGTTAGAAGTAGTTTTTTGTAGATGTTCCCTATCAAGTTTCGAAAGTTCCCCTTTTATTTCTAGTTTGCTGAGAATTTTTATCATGAGTGGTTGTTGGGCTTTGTCAATTACTTTTTTACATAAACTTTCTATTTTAGCTTGTGATACGATGAAATGCATTCATTGATTTTAGAAGTTTGAACCAGCCTTGCATACTAAAAATAATCCCTATTTGATCATGGTGTAAAATTTGTTTTATACATTATTGTATTCAATTGTCTATCACTTTGTTGAGGATTTTTTTGAATGTTATGTTTATGAGAGATATTCTCTAGTTTTCATTTCTTATGATGTCTTAATTTGTTTTTGGTATTCAGGAAGTATTTTATTGCCACCTAAAATGAGTTAAGAAGTATTCCCTCTGCTTATACTTTCTGGCTAATGGCTATTTTCATCACAAAACTTCTTTGTGTGGAAAATTGTGTGAAATAGTCAGGGTTCTCTAGGAAAACAAAACCAAAGCAAAACCACATATATGGATATATATATATATACGTATAAAGAGAGAGAGAGAGATTTTATGGAATTGGCTCACACAATTATGGAGGATGGAAAGCCCTCAGATTTGCAAAGTTGACCCTCAGGCTTGAGAACTAGGTTCTTTATATGGTACAGTGACAAAAACCTTAATTTCTGAATTCTCTGGTCCAACTATAGTCATGGCTGGGTTCCGTTGTTATAGTTTTTAATTGATGTTATATATGGGGCATGATATAATAAAAGATGCCTTAAGAGATCTCCTGTATTCCAGACATACTTTTCCTTACCTCTATGGTGGAATAATACACCAATTTCCCCTTAATTGTCAGGGTCAATCACTCCTCCCAGAACAATAACTCTATTCTTTGCGTTTTGATTCAGAGTCATTAGGATTTCAAAGTCACTGAGTGGCAGTCTTAACCTCCAGTTCATTTGAATCACTATTGTGTTTCTTGGCAAGACCATTCCTTCTTTGAAACTAAATCCTCTAGGTTAGCAGAGCATAAGTCATAAGGACAGGAAGAAAAATTTTGCTAGCAAGTCGGGGAAGGTAATAGTGAGTATTAACTGTACCATTCTCATGTCTTGATTCCTGGAGCGGTGAATCTTGGCTATGGGAAAAAGAATACCAATATTGGGCCCTGATTAAGAGAACATACAGCCCCTTGGAGAGCCTTGCCCCAGTTCTGCAAGGTATTGTCGCATAGCTGGCACCATATCTGAGTCTTCAAAAGGCAATTGCCCATTTCATCAAGCCAGCTACTTTAGGATAATGGGGAAGATGGTAAGACCAGTGAAGTCGATGACCCTGGGCCCACTGATGCCCTTATTTTTCTATGAAGTTAATTCTTTGATCAGAAGCAATGTTTTGTGGAGTATTATGAGAGAGGATTAGGCATTTTTAAATTCCATGAATGACAGTATTAGTAGAGTGCTGCAGAGAAGGCAAATCCATATTCAGAATAGTGTCTATTATAGTAAGGACAAAACACTGCCCCTTTCATTATGGAAATGATCCAATGTAATCAACTTGCCATCAGGTGGGCAGTTAATCATCCCAGGGAATGGCGGCATATGCAGAGTCAGTGTTGGTATTCACAACTGGCAGATTGAGCACTCAGCAGTGGCCATAGCCAGCTTGACCTTGGTTAGTGGAAGTCCACATTATTGAACCCACATATATCCTCCATCTCTGCCACCATGAGCCCCTGGGTACTGACAGGGATAGCGAAGCAAAAAGGCTGAGCGGTATCTACAGAATGAGCCATTCTATTCATGTGATTATGAAAATCCTCCTCTGATGAAGTAGACTTTTAGAGCCTTCATGTGAAACAAATATCTTCTTCACGCACTTTGCTCATTTGGAGAGGTCTGTTGACACACATCTTCAGACTTCCTTGTCACTATGTTTTAGATCACATGTCTTCCAAGTCCCTGAACATCCAGCCTAACCAGCCACAGCCCATGAACTAGTATATAATTACACATATGGCTATTTCTTCCTTCAATCAAAGTGAACAACCAGGCACGGTGCTGCAACTACTGACCATCGAGAGGATTCCCTTCACCATGTTCTTCTCTTCCTCATCAACTGATGATGAGAAACTCCCCAGGAAGTGTAGGCTGGGAGAGAAAATGCAGTGTCACAGCAGGGGGAAATATGGCTATTTGGGCCATTTCTTCATGTAACTTACTTATGCCTCAGGGCCTGTTTTTGTCTGATCTCCCATACACAACTTTCATTTGATGATGAAGTGTTATGTGCATGTGCAACTTTACAGCTTGGCGAGTTAGCTAACACTCAGCTTATGATTGTTAATATGGGTTTGCTAGTAACTTGGTAACCCCTAGTTGAGTGTTTAGTCTTCATAGGGCCCAGTAGCATGGGAAAATCTGTTTCTCAAAATGAGGGTAGTTATCTGCAGAGGATGGCAGGGCTTTGCTCCAAATTTTTAAGTGCCTGCATTGTAATTCACCTGCAGGTGTATGCCAAAAAGCATTCCTATCAGCCACTGACATTTCAAGCACCACCGGTTCTTCTGCATCACATAGCACAAGAGGCAGAGTAGCTTACAGAGGAGCTTGGGCCTGTTTCATATTACTGTCCTATCAGTGCCCCATTCCAAACTAAAAGTTTTTGGGGGATACATAGAAAATGGGTCAGAGCAGTATACCCAAATGACGAAAATATATCCTTCAAAATTCCAAAGATCCCTGCTAGCTATTGTGACTTTTTCTTGGTTGTAGAATGGGCAAGATGCAACAACCTATGCTAACCTTGTAAGGGACATCTTGGCATGCTGTACACCACTGGACCTCTAGAGATAAAAGGCACTGAGATAAAAGTCTAACAAATTTTTGTCAGATTTCTCTCCCATCCACTGGTTTGCAAATATCATATCAGTAAGTGTAGAGTAATTGCTATTTCTTGCTCACAGGGTGCAATCAGCAAAATATCATCAACGTAATGGACCAGTGTGCTATCTGGTGAAAGAGAAAGGCGATCATGACTCCTGCAAACTAAATTATGACATAGTGCTGGAGAGCTGATATACTACTGAGGAAAGACAGCGAAGGTGTGTTGCTGGCCTTGTCAGCTGAAAGCAAACTGCTTCTGGTGGGCATACAAACATGGATGGAGAAAAAGACATTTTCCAGATCAGCAACTACATACCACTGCTAGGATCTGTGTTAATTTCTTCAGGTAATAAAACCACATCTGGTGCAGCAGCTAAAATTGGAGTCACACCTGGCTAAGCTTATGATAATCTGCTGTCATAGTCCAAGTCCTGTCTGTTTTCTACGGAACCCCAATAGGCAAAATGAATAGGGATGTGGTGGGAACCCTACTCCTGCATCTGTTAAGTCCTTCATGGTGGCACGAATCTCTGCAATCCCTCCACATGTGCAGCACTGCTTTCAGCTTATTATTTTTCTAGGTATAAGCACTTATAGTTGGTTTCACCATATTAGCTCTCATTCCATAGATTATGAAACCATTTAGGGAGCTGTTGACTATGTCTGTTCTAATTATGAATTCTAGGCCTGGAGAAATAATCACAAGGTGGATTAGGGAAGCCAATGGGCTCACTGTGAGACCAATCTTACTTAAACTCCACTGATCTCCTGACCTCATGAGCCCTACTATGAATGTTGGACCACAGTGATGATTTGGGCCTCTTGAATTCAGTGTTGCTTCAGAACCAGTGTCCAGTAATCTCTGAAATGTCTGATCATTTCCTTTTCTCAATGCACAGTCATCCTGGTAAAAGTCTATAGGTCCCTTTGGAGAAAGCTGAGAGAAAACTTAACAATATAAATTGTGGATGGTGTACTGAGCTCTTTCTCAAGTTGAGTCGGCTTCCTCTTCATTCAAGGGGCTCTTGATCTATAAACTCTCAAGTCTGGGAGTTGATTAATTGCCTACAAC
Organism: Indri indri; assembly: GCA_004363605.1. Classification (NCBI taxonomy): domain Eukaryota; kingdom Metazoa; phylum Chordata; class Mammalia; order Primates; family Indriidae; genus Indri; species Indri indri. The sequence goes on from RJWJ010021491.1 coordinate 25,391, forward strand.
TCTTCTTTTCATGGTTTAAGTTAGACTTTTTGTCACATTACCTAGAACTTTTCTGATTATCCTGATCAAGTAATAGTTTGGTAGGATTCCTATCTATTTCTCTTCTAGGAATACCATGATTAACTAGCCAATACTGTAGGTCTGTGTAAGTCAGACTACGCTGATTGCTGCTTTGGCTCTGTTGTCCATCATGGTAACTGCCCTCACCTTGCCTCTGGCAGTTGAGTGCCATGATTTAGTTCCTACCACACTGGAATCCAATTACTCCCATTGGATTTAGGTTTCCCAGTTCAGCAGCAGCAGTTCCAGCTGTAAGAGTTACCATAAAGAAAGGAAAGATCACAGAAATTTTCAAATATGTTGCTGCTTTTTTCACAGATTTTTTTTTTGTCACGGTGTCATAAAAAGCGTGTCTTCTAGACCCTTCCAGATTGGATGAGTAGCTAGCAAATGACAAGTCCGCTCTAACATCCCATTATTTCTAAGCCTTTGAATCCCTTCCTCTACATTACATAAGGGCATATCTGACATTTTTAGTAGTTACTCTTGTCTGCCTTTTGCTCCATCTTTCAACCAAATAACCAAACTGCTAGTGACCTTTCTAACTCCCTGAGCTAAAACATTAAATGTAAAATCTCAGCTTATTGGGCCTATACTAATAAATTAGAACTAATCCAATTTTATCTTTCTTCCATCAATATCCTATATCCATATTATCCATTCCACACATATTTTCCAGATTTATGTCTGTATAAATTAGAAAAATCAAGTAGTTATTTTGAGGTGTGGTATACCTTCTCATTGGTCACTATCTTAGTCCATTCAGGCTGCTATAACAAAATATCTTAGACTGGGTAGCTTATAAACAACAGAAACATATTTCTCACAGTTCTGTAGGCTGGAAAGTCCAAACTTAAGGTGCTAGCAGATTCCAGGGTCTAGTGATAGCCCAATTCCTGTTTCATAGAAGGCTACTATCTTGTTATGTCCTCACATGGTAGAAGGGGTAAGTGATCTCTCTGGGGGTTCTCTTTTTAAAGGTACTGATTCTATTCATGAGGGCACCACCCTCATGATATAATCAATTGCCAAAGACTCCACCTCCTAATATCATCACTTTAGGGGTTTGAATTTAAAGATATAAATGGGAGAGGGGAAATAAACATTCAGTCTATTGCAGTCACACTTTTAACCTTACTTTTAAGGACCTGCTGAGACTTGAGTGTAATTATAAGTATAGAAGGGAAAAAAAGGATGGTGGGTGAGGAGAATCAGCATTATCTTGCAAGGGAACTGCCTCAGAGGAGGCCATTACAGTTCCCTCAGGCAATGTAGTGTTTGTCACCTCAGATGGGGGTTGGAGAGGCTGCTTTACCTGGAAAGGAGATTAATCAGATTTTAGGGTCTCATGTTGCCAACCTCATCAGGATATTTTTGCACATCCCCATTTTAACTTTCAAGATTCCTTCCCAATCAATACCCTTACTTTAAGAATAGACATGCTATGAGGCTGAGAATTCAATTTGTGTTATAATTCATCCATTTATAAGATGAGATTTTGCTTTTGGTTTTCAGTACTCTCATCCCTGGAGCTATAATATATACAGGTCCTTTTCTAGGTAAACATAGAAGCTTGCAGGTCATTTATGTGGCACTATAGCTAGCAATTCAAATACTTGACATTATTCTTTTCTTTCCCTATTTTCCAGCAACATAAGGAGCAACCAATCAATCTTTTTAGTTTGATAAAAATGCTTGAAAATATGTACATGATCTTTGCCTCTTATTGGTGTTTAACTAGGAGCATCCACTGGTGATATTTTGTGTATCTCTTTTGCCACAACACACCATGCACTATCTGTGCTCTCATTACTACTGGAAATAGAGTCATCAGTGTCTGTAAATCTAATCATATTAGAGATAGCCAATTCTTTAAATCCCAAAATAAATTCAGAAACACATTCTTAAGATTCTGGTCCTCTACAACCATTCCTCTTACCCAAATTTGTATTAATCAGGGTTATTTCTTTACTTCTTTGTGATATTTTAATGTCTGGTATCTTTTCATTTTAGCCTAAAGAACTCTTTTCAGTATTTCTTGTAGAATAGATCTTATAGCATTTATTTTCTCATTCTTTAAAATTAAATTGAAGAATACTTTAATTTGTCCTTAATTTTGAGGGATAGTTTTGCTGTATATAAAATTCTTAATAAACAGTCTTTTTCTCCTTTTCTTTCATTACTTTGAATATGTCATCCTACTGCCTTCTGAACTCCATAAGGTCTCTGACAAGAACTCAGGCTGTTAGTCTGGGTGGCTAAAAATGTGAGTTCTAAGTCAGGTCACAGAGTATGAAGATTTTCAGGGAACTGAAAGACAAATCATAATAACAATTAT
>RJWJ010021492.1:0-27815 GCA_004363605.1 Indri indri
TATATATATATGAAATATTTTATTTGGGAGGCAATCCCAGGAAACACAGGTAGGAGAGAGCAAAGTGATACAAGGAAGAGAAGGCAGTCACTAAAGTATGCGTCATCAAACAAGTTGTTTAATTCTGCTGAGGAACTGTGGGGGTTGGTGCAACATGCACCTCAGAATCACCCCGCCAGGCATCAAAGCAGGCTGGCATTTACAGACCCATTTTCAAGTCATTGGCTTGTTGCTATTTCTGGGGTGTAGTAATTCTCCAACATTTAGATAATTCAATTAAATAAAAATCAGAGGGACAGAAACTGTTGGCTGTATACTATTGTCTCTTTCTTTAATAATAGAATGCATAGTTTTTAGTGGGTTATGTGGCTTTCTGAACTAAGATTATGTTCCCAGCCACCCTTGGCCAAGTTTTATCTAATGAGATATAATTAGAAGTGTCTGTGCATCTTCTAAGCAGTGGTCTTAAAGGGAGGAGTTTCTCTTTTTTGAATTTGGCTTCCTTCCTACTAGCTAGAATGTGGATCTAAAGGCTGGAGCTCTAGCACTCACCTTGGACCACAAAGATAAAATCTTGTTATAATGAGAACTAAATTCAAGGACATATATCTCCAGACATCTTTTAAATGTGAAAGAAATGCATTTTATATCTTATTTAAAATATCATTTTGGATTTTCTGTCACATGCAGCTGAACCTAATGTCAACCATTACAGTTACTGTTTAAAATAGCTTGGAAATCTATATGATACTGGGTTCAAAATTCACAAAAGACATCATATACTTTTATGTAGAAAATAATAATAAAAATATTTGAACATATTGAGGAATAAAATGCATTGAATAAGAAAGCTCATTTTTTGAAAAAAGTTGATTTCCCCCCAGTTTAACCTGTGGAATCTGTGTACTTCCAGACAAAATTCAAAACTTTTTTTTAGTTATATAGATATTTTTTTTCTAAGTATCATAGATGAGAGAAAAACCCAAGAATAAATGAGACAATCTTGAAAAGGGAAACTTTACTTACCAGGTTTGAAGCATTCTTATGAAATTATATTAATTAAGAGAATTCAATATTAACACAGGTTTAGAAAATTGAACAAAATGGCCAATATAAAAACCCATACAATATATATACACATACATGTGTATGTATATATACATATATATATGCATGCACACATATGTAATAAAGTTGCAATAGCAGAAATGATGGAAGATGGATAATGTAAATGAATTCCAATCTCATAATTATGAGGTAATAACTAATTAATAACCAATTGATAATTAATTTTACTCCAGTCGAACCAAAAACTTAAATGTAGAAGAAACATTTCAAAATATTTAGAAGAAATGTGAGCTAAGGAATAACTTCTCAAATAAGAAAAAAATCCTTAAAATTATAGACCTTTTTAAATAAATTGAACTCTTATAAAATTAAGCATTTCTGTTTAAAAAATATTATAGATTTAAAAAGCAAACTATGGAACATATTTTTAATACCAAATGATAATGGCTAATACCCAGATTACTCTTCCACATAATAAGAAAAAGAATTTACCCCTTAGAAAATTGACAGATATAAAAAGATATTTCACAGAGAAGAAAACAAAAATAATCAATTAATATATATAAAAAGGTGCTTAATGTTATTCATAGTCTCGGAGGTACAAATTAAAACTATAATAACAAGCCATTGCAAATTACTGTCATATCAAAAGTTTCAAAGTCTGACCAGTCAAAATTTACGTACTGCAAGTAGAAGTGTAAATTGGGGCCATCACTTTGGAAAACAATTTGACAATACCCAGTAAAGTGGCAGAACCACATTCTTGGGACTCTTCAATTTACTGGCACATGTAATATCTTAAGGAAATCCACACTGAGAGTGCTAGGAAACATGTTTAAGAATGTTGATAGCAGCATTTTTGTAGCAGCAAGACAAGAGGGGTGAAAAACATCAATAGAGTAATGGAGAAACACTGATGTAGTCACACAGTAGAATGAATCGAGTAGGGAAATAAATGAAATATAGTTATATGCAGCCACATGTATAAATCTCTAAATATTATACTGAGCAAAAAAATAACAGAAGAATACATATGGTATAATTTTATTTACTTAAAGTTCAAAATAAAAGACAAAAAATAAACAGATTTCCACTTCTGTCCGTGAGTTATCTGCAATGGGAATTTCCATTTCATCATTAAAAAACCCCTAAAAACAGTATAAAATATATGGAATTGTTTTAGATATTTGACAACAGGCTGCCCAGAACTGTGATTCCTGAGAGAAAGAAAGCAAACAAGATGAGCCATGTGATTGCCGCTGGTTCCTACCAGGATTCAGTTTCCAGCCCACATCACAGGGGAAAGGAAATGAAACAGATCCCTGCGGTCTCACTGACATGAGGAAACATGTAGGAATTCAGGGAGGCTGAGGCAGCTTATGGTAAGGAGAAAAACAGTGAAAATGATGGAATTAAAGACAAGCAAAACTTCTGAGATTTTCAGAAGGGTGGAGTGCCGCCTTTGGCTATGTACTGAGGCAGCCACGCATGGCATAAAACCCCACCAGGTGGGTGGGGACCTGATGATTCCTGGCATCAACCAAAAGCTGGAAATGGCTGAAGTTATCACTCATCACAGCAACCTCATAAAAATAAATAAACCTTGGTTAGCATCCTCAGAAGTGATTTTCCTTAGTGGCTCGATGAACCCCAGAATAAATGCTGCACTGCTCTTTCCCTGACAAAGCATAAAAAACAAGCCTCAAAAGGATCAAATTGGCCTAACTGGTAACTGAACTGCATGCCAGAATAAAGTCTAACACTCTTTAAAGGAGTATTACAAAATTAAGCAGTCAACCACATAAATTTCAGAATACCCGGCATCTAAAAAATATTCCAGGCATACAAAGAATCAGAAAAAAAATTAATTAATAGAAACAGATGCAGAAATTAGAGTGAGGAGGGAATTATAAAATAAGAATCTTAAAACAACTTTCATGAAGGTTAAAATAAGATAAAAAGGACAACATGGATGTAATGAGGAGAGAGTATGCAGGTATAAAACATTCAGCTGGAACTTGTAGAGATGAAAATAAATATATAAAACAGAAAATGTATTCAATGGGATAAACAGGGATTAGATACCGCAGGAGGGAAAAAGAGGAAATTTGAATTTGAACATATAGTAATAGAAATTATTCGAAATGAAGCAAGGAAAAAATAAACACTGAAAAATAATAAACAGAGCTTCGGTGATTTGTGAGACTGTCCTAATTTTCTATTGCTGCTATACAAACTACCACAAATGTATCGCATTAAATAACATAAGTTTATTATTTTGTAGTACTGTAGATTAGAAGTCCTCCATAGACCTCACTGGGCTACAGTCGAGGTAAAGGCAGGGCTTCTACACTTCTGAAAGCTCCAGGGTAGCAACTGTTTCTTTCCCTTTTCCAGTTTCTAGAGGCCACCCCCATTCCTTGGCACATGGCTTCTTTCTTGCATTTTTAAGCCAGCAACAGTTAGTTGATGTCATCTATCACAATCACATCTCCAAAGTCCCCCTTGCCATATAAGGTAACACATTCACAGGTTCCAGGGATTAAGATGTGGTCTTCAGGTGGGGAGGCAGTATTCTGAGTACCATAGGAATCAAAATAAAGTCATTGAATAGATGGGTAACTGGAGTCCCAGGAGGAGGAATGGGAGCTACATAAAATATTTGAAGAAATAACAACCCAAATTACTTCAAATCTGCTAAAAAATTATAAATCTACACATCCAAGAAGCTCACAAAAATTCTACTAGACTAAACAAAAATAAAATACCTAAAGGCATATCAAAATCAAATTCCCAAAAATGAATGATAAAGAGAAAAATCTTAAGAGTATCCAAAAAAAAGAGACACATTATGTAGGCAGGACACAGATAGAAACAAACAGAGGAATCAACCACATCGCACTTGTCGGAAACTATGTTTGCTTAAACATAAGAGAGGAACATCTTTAAATATTGGGAGGGAGGGTAGAAATAGAATTCTATATTTAGCAACCTATCTTTTAAAAGTAAGGACAAAACGAAGTCTTTTTCAGAAAATAAAAATTGAGAATTCATCACCAGCTGATTGAGCTACAAGGAATGTTAAAGGAAGTTCTTCAGAAAAAAAGGAAGTTTTATCAGATGGCAATTTATATATGCAGAAGGAAATGAAGAGGACCATTAATAGTCAATAGGCAGCTAACAAAAAAAGTTATTTTATTTTTAATCTGTATGAAAGGTAATCGATTGTTTAAATAAAAAATAATGATGTATTTTGCATTTTGTAATATGTAGAAGTAAATTATGTGGCAACGAAGCACAAGGGTAGAAGAGATGAAAGTACACTGCTGAAAGATCTTGCACTCTACGTGAAGTGGTATGATGATAGTTAAGATAAACTAAAATAAAGTAGCAACTTTATCTTATTAAACCTAGAACAACCAATAAACTTGTAAAATGAAATATAGATAATAATCCAATAGTGGAGATAAAATGTAATCATAAAACACTCAGATACTCCCAAATAGGCAGAAAAAGAAAAGGTAGAAAGCACAAATTATAAAAATAGAAATCAAATAAGAAACTGGACAAATTATACAAATCGAAATCAAATAAGAAACTGGTAGTATCAACAGTTGCAGTAAATGCAAATGATCTAGATATTCCAAATAAAAGATAGAATTTTTAGATTGGATAAAAAAAGTGAGACTAAACTGTAGGCAAAGTTCGTACAAAGACATGCTTTAAATATAAAGGCGATAATCATTAAAAGTAAAGGGTGGAAAAGATAGACTCCACAACCAGTAATTAAAAGAAAGCTGAAAGGGCTGTAATAATATCAAAAAAATAAGAAAAGCAATAATAAAAAATTAACAAAAAGAAAAAAGGACTTATTATCATGAAAATGTGGTCAATTCCACAAAAAGGCCTTACAGTCCCAAGGGTTTATGTGCCTAATATCAGAATAAGAAAACATGAAACAAATTGATAGAACTAATAAAAGAAATACATTTAAGATTTTAAAGCACCTTTCCTAATGACTGGTAGAACATGTCACAAATCAAATAATGATAGAGAAAATTACATAATGTATCAATCAATTTGACCTAATTGATAGTTTAGAACACTTGACCCATGAACAGCAGAATAGACATCATTATCAAGTAAATACAAAATATTCAGAAAGATAAAGCATATTCTGGACCATAAAACAAGGCATAAAATGTATCTTCATTGACCACCCCAAAAACAAAGAAATAAACAAACAAAAAATTGAGATCAATAAAACAGAGATGCCATGATAATTCATAAATACGGGACAATTGTATAACACATTCCTAAACAATCCAAAAAAACCCATGCATCAAAGAATTGATTAGAAGGGAAATAAATCACTGTCAGGGGGATGGACATGCTTGAAGCTCCAACTCAGGAGGGGCAAAAGCAATATACATAACCTAAACATCTGTACCCCGTAATATGCTGAAATAAAAAAAATAAAAAAAATCCTTAAAATACAATATATCAAAATGTGGCAGATTGCAGTTAAAATAATATGCGTTAGTTTGCTAGGAATGACATAGCAAGTACAACATATTAGGTGGCTTAAATAATATAAATGCATTTTTTCACAGTTCTAAAGACTGAGATCAAGAGTCCAGCAGGGTTGGTTTCTTTTGCGGTCTCTTGGTTTTGCTTGCACATGTCCATCTTCACTTTGATTATTTTTCCTGTGTTCATGTCTGTGTCCTAATTTCCACTTCTTTTTCTGCTAACAGTCATATTGGATTGAGGCCCATCTGTGTGAACTCATTTTATCTTAATTTCCACTTTACAGGCCCTATCTCCAAATACACTCATATTTTGAGATATCGAGGGTTAGAACTTCAACCTATAAATCTGGGGAGGAGTGGGACAAAATTCAGCCCATAGTACAATGCCAATATCTAAAAAAGAGAGCTGTCTAAAACCAACGATCTAAGCTTTCAGTTTAAGAAACTAGGAGCAGATTAAAATGAAAGTAAGCAGAAGGAAGGGAATAATAAAGACAAGTACAGAAATCAACCACCACTAGAAACAGAAAGCAGAACCAAAAAATCAATGAAACAAAAGGCTGAATATGTTAGAAGATCAATGAAATTGATAAGCTCCTAGCCATATTGATAAAGAAAATAAAAAGAGACAAGAAAATATGAGGAATGAAGGTGGGGATGTCACTACAAATTCAGCAGGAAATCAAGCAGCTTTCAAGGAATATATAATGCATAAATAAAAAATGAGCAGTATCACATTTGCCATCCCACAGATACCATTAAAACATCTTTTTTATTTTGGGGGAGGTAATACTCTTTTTGACCATTTATTGCTGCTTTAAATAATGTTATTTGGCAGTATGATCCATAATATATACAATAAATTTAACAAGAAATGGAATCCCTTAATGCTATTGGAGAGTATTTACGAACACAAATGCAGAATAATGGTAACTGAGACTGAGGAAGGGACACATAGAGGTCTTCAAAAGTTTTGGTAATTTTCTATTCATGAATCTGAGTACTGGATACATAGAAACTCATTTATTTAATTTTTATTCATTTGCATATTTATTTATTATTAATATTAATACTACAGGGTCATGTTATGTACACTTTTTGTACATATGCTATATTTAATAGTGAGAAATAGAAAATATAGAAATAGGAAAGTAAAAAAAAAGATTTAATAACTTATTAGGGATGGATCATACTACCAAATAACATTTAAAGAAGCAATAAATTGTCAAAGAGAGAGTAATGTCTCCAGAAAAAATATTTTAATTGGAACCATGGTATGGCAGTGTGGTACTACTCTTAAGAAGCTGGATTCTAGAAAGGTTTTTCCTCAATTCCACCAGGAATCTGGAAGAAGGAAGAGAAAAACAAATCTTACTGGAATTGCTACCTGAAAAAACAAAAAGCAAAGGCATCGAAGGAAGATATTATCTCCCCAACATTTATTTTTTCTTATCCGGAAAACCATTGATCTAAAAAATGAAGTTCCATAGATTTATAATTCAACCTGATTGTGTATGTACATATGTGTTTTATAAATAGATTAAGATTACTATAATTTTGAACATTCTATAATTAATTTACAATTGCCTGCATTAGGGTTTTTTTCCTTACACTCCACAGCGGAATGTACATATGAATAGAATAAATAAATGGTTAGGAATATGCCTGCCCATAAAACTCATGGCTATTCATCCAAATAAATATCTGAATATATTTCATTTTTATCATTTTAATGGCTATTATAGAAAACATTCAGATGAGAAGATCACTAGATCTTTGTGTCTACATTACAATTGAGCTTCATACTAAAAATGAAAAAAAAAGAAAAGCATAAACAGAAACTATTAAGATATCAAATAGACCAAAAATGGCATGTAGTTTTCTCAGACCCATTGGGAGTGACTGCCTAGAGCTCTGCTTTGAGATGGACTGTTGTAGTTCGAGTTTGAGTTTAGGAACAAAGTTGCTTGTGAATAGCTTAGGAATGTCTGCCCATGCTGGGGAAAGAGAAAAGAGGCAATGCATTTGCCAGGCTTTCCATTTTTAATGCAGGCAATTATACCACCGAAGTAAAAGAGTTTGAAAATAATCATTTAATAAACTCTCCCTTACGCATCCCCTACTTCTATTGTAATATATCTAATTGATTCTTATCTAGTAATTTGATGGAAAACTTGATATTTGTTTATTTACTCATTTATTAATTTGTTCATTCCTTCTTTTAACAATTATTTATTAAATTTATTATTTAATCGGCAAATAAAATTATGCCTATTTATTATGCACATGTTTCGAGATATGTATATGTTGTGGAATGTCTAACTCGAGCTAACTAACGTATGCATTACCTCACATACTTATCATTTTTGGAGTGAGAATACTTAAAATCTACTCTTAGCAATTTTCAAGAATACAATGCATTGTTATCTGTAGTTGCTGTGTTGTACAATAACCGTTACTTATTGTACTGTGCAGGATTTTGGATGCAAGGATGTGAACTAATCAGACATTAGCCTGACACGCAACTTAGAGTGGGTGTGGTGAGACAATAAATAGCTAAGCAAGCAAATGCAAAAGAAAAGTAACCACAAATGATGCCAGTATTGAGAATAAAAAATATCAGGGACAGGGATATAGGATAATAGAATTGAGTTCTCCAGGTAGGATTTAAGTGTGAAAAGCAGACAGGGGAAGGAGCACTCCAGTCAGAAGGAGCAGTCCTGTGAACATCCCATGAAGAGAAGGAATTTGGAGGCTTAAAGAATGTCAAGGAGGCCAGTGTTAAAAAGAGATTTGAACTAAGGGGATAAAAGTGAAAGACATCAACCAATTAACATCAACATTCTGTGGACCTTGTACGCATTGAAAACAGATCCTAGATGATCTCAAAGATTCCTTGAGATTTAAAAAAAATGTCCTTTTTATATAAAATAGTCTGGCATCTCTAACCTGATGAATTTACTTAGTAAAAATATTGTCGCAAGAGGTGTAATCAGGATTCAGTAAAACGTTAATAATTCGAATTTGGCATAATTTTTTCTTAAACTTAGTTGAAAGGATCTCTGCATTCTTTAAAGAAATTCAGAACATATAGAAAAAAATAGTTCGTTTTTGTCTGTGAGACTAAGAATATAATCGAAAAACATTCTTACTTGCTGTTGAACCAAACCAAGATTTAAAATGTGAGTAAACAATTAAAATTAAAGAGAATTTGGGAATACATTCTCTTTTAATCAGAACAGAAAGTAATATTTCACAAATATTTGGAGAAGAATATGAAAATAAAGCTTCAGAACTCCATTCAAGTGATCTCTGCCACAGTTTACCAGTCAAGCAAATGGGTATATACAAACATATATTTCTTTTTTTACAAAATGATTTTGTAACTATTCCTTTTCATTACGATTTACAAAGAGATTGAAATCTCCACTGGAGTTCAGGATGGAAGGGGTGGGTCATTAGGTTTCTGCCTCAAGGAAATAGGTCTCAGCATGCCACTAGCAGAGCTCAAATAGTGGTAATAAGGTCATCAATTATCTTGGCCTGGATATAGTTTGAAACCCTGGGAGGTGAAACTTACACCCAGAAAAAGATAAATTACCTTTCTGTGGGATTAAGCATCATCATAATGGAAGACAGGTGGCTTGAGTGTCTGTCCAACACAGTCAAAGAAAATGTCTCAGGAGAATTAGAGAGTGAAAATCAACATCCCATTCCCTTAGAAATGGGATTGCTTAAATGCCCTTAACCAGCAATTATTTCTTGGACACCAAACAAAATTCACTTGTGTTGATATGTATTTTTTTCCAAAATTAAAAAAAATAATAATGATTTGCTTATTTAGGTTGCAGTTGTTGATATATAAACAGTTATATTCATTATGATAAATACACATGCAAATGCAAGTTTAAGGCAAAACGAACAGATAAACAAGTAAAACAACTTTGGGAGCTACAACAACACAAAAAAATTAAATTAATTAAAGCAGCAAATTAAAATACCATCTTAAAGAACCACTACCCTAAAATGTACCCCCTTGGGGACAGACCAATTTAAATAAATGGACCGTGTACTCTGCCTTCAATTCTTTTAGTGTGGGGTGGTAAAAATATTCCATAAGGATCTTGGCAAGGAGGCCAGTTCCCTGGGGATGCACTCTGGCCAGTGGGATCTGTCCTCAACTAATTAGTTGAGAAGTAGTGATTTCCCTTGGGCCTCATTGTATTTACACACAAACTCTCACTACTTAGCACCATGCCACTTATATTTACTTGACTGTTTGCACATGTTGTTAATGACTTACTTATCCTTTGTGTCAGTGCACTTTGTCCTTAGAGGACTGCTTGGCTTTAATTCCATTTCACATTGCTAACTTCAAAGGACCAGGGACTTGCTGGTAAATTTACAGAGGTAAGAAGGAGCCTACTGGTGCTGGCTTGCAGAATGTTAAATTTTCAGAAATTTTGTAGCACCACCACTATTAACAATTAAATTATATAAAAATTCAGTTAAATAAGTTTTATTAAAAACAAACAGCATAAACACAGCTCATCACTTCATAATCATTTTACCACGGCACCGTTAGCCATGCTCTTTGAGTTTTTGTATCTATTTTATCTGTGTAGTGGAAATACTGTACAATGGTATGCCACTGTGTATCTCTTACCATCTGGACCTTCCTCGACATCATATTAATAGTTTGAGATTGACCACTGTGGGTGCATTTACCCAAAGAAATCAGCAAACACTGCTAAGCAGAGGCCCCCAACTCTCTTCCCTACAGCTGGTTGTTAAAGATTTACCAGTGCACCATGACAAATATGCTTTGTACAATAACTTACCTGAGACAAAACATCAAAATACCTTAAGCATTGCCTTTGGTAATAGCACTGGTATCATCAACAGATGCCCACCTGAACCCTCTACCCAGCGAATGTGGATGAAAGCTGGATGAGTAGAGAGATCTCACATGTACGGAGAGCTTGCCACGTGAATGGTGCTCCACTGGCATCATCTCCGTCAGGCCTCACGCAGAGGAGGAATAGTCCCATTTTGCAAATGCACAAATTGAAGTGTGTAAAGGTTCATAATATACTAATATATTGAAAGCCATCAGGCTGAAATACGGCAGTGCCTGAATCCTCAACAAGGGCAAACTTCTTGATCAGGAACTCTTTCCCACAACGCCACATAGAAGTTTAGGGTGTTTGACTGTAATCACCCTGACTACAGTCAACTTGGGATTTTTTCTTTTTTTTTTTTTTTTCACAAACCACTCCACCATCCTTGGGGGTCTCATGTCCATTAAGAGGGCTTCATTACAATAAGTATCTTCTGCAGTAGGAAGAAATAAAGATGTAAAAAGAATTACCACACTAAATTATCACCCACACATAGAAAATCAGTAAACTAAAATTCTCATTCAGTCTCAGATAATCTGAATAAACATGTATAGATGCATCTAAAAAAAGGGGGAGAGAGTGCACATCGTGTGCCCTTCTTAGAAAAAAACAAAAACAGAGCAAGTAACAAATAGCAAAACAAAACAAACAAAAAAAAACAAAAAAACAGAGAATAGAAATGAAGAACTCACCTTCAAATATATTCTATTACTTAGAGAATAAAATAACAGCAGAAAAAGATACAGAGTTATTTTCATGCTAAAAGGGCTTGATGAAAACTTTGCATACATTTGTAATTTTTCATTTTCCTCCTATGGTTATATTATACCTGCTATAACAAAAGAAGATTGTTCACACTGAAATAATGCTGAAAATACCATTCCCGAGGGAGTTAGTGCTAATGCCTATCCTTTACTCTTTACAGAATGAGCATGTAGCAAGCATTCATGCTAAATGCCAATGTACTTGAAAACTGACATGTTGATTATCATGTTTGGATATTATTCATTTTATTTATCTTTAAAATGCAAACATGCAGGCCCATTCTGTAAATATTATCTCCATTGGAAAGCTACTACTAATAGAAAAACTACATTTTTTTTTTTGTCCACCAAATCCTCTGAAACTCATTGTAAACATACAGTATTTATTATAATAACATATTTTTTTCAGTACACACAAAAGACTATTGAGATGAAGGGAAAGGCAGGGAGGGAAGGGGGATGGATGGGGTAAAACAGTAGAAAGATGTAATTAGAGCTACGTTGCTTTGGCAAAACCCCTCTGAATAGGAAACTTGGGATTTTGTTTTTCTTTTTACAACCCACTCCAGCATCCTTGGGAGTCTCGTGTCTGTTAAGAGGGCTTCATTCCAATAAGTATCTTCCGCAGTAGGAAGAAAATAAAGACGTAAAAAGAATTACCAAACTAAAACCAACATGCAAGTGCACGCACAGACATACACATACATAGTCTGTGTGGTAAACACACTCAGTGGAAAATACTTGTCCTTGAAGGAGGAAATACTGACTTAACTGTGTATCCCAGTTATGATAGGTGAAAACAAATCAAAAAATAGTAACTTGTGATAACGCACCCTGGGTTTAAAAGCTGAAACATTAAATCGGTATTTTAATATTGCTTGTATGTTGTTCTAGCTAGGATTATAGATGAAATCAAAAGGTTTTTATAATAGGCTGTAGGCTGCACAATAGTTTAAACATGCTAATGGAGACTCACCAAATTGGATTTTGAAAAAGACTCATGCCCTCAACATGGCAGAAAGGTCAATTTTTGCCATTAGGATGGCAATGTCACCTTTATAGTTGCCATCATCACCATAATGATGAACAGAAAGAACAATATCACCACCATCACCATCATCATCTTCTTCATCACTAGCAATTATGGAATGTCATTAAGTCCAACAAAAATGTTTTGGTGTGAGAATGCGTCTGACTTTGTTTGTATGTTGACTTTTTAGGGGAGTTGGACGTTTTATTCAAGTCGGGAGATGGAGCCACATTCAAGAACATAGTAGATTTCAACCTTATCTGCATATTACAATCACCTGGAGGAAGTTTACAGAAATACCTCTTAAATTACAAATCTATCCTGTTTCTTTTTTCCTTTTTAGTAACCACCCTGAAGAAACAACCAGAAAGGTGAAAAGAAGAAGAAGAGAAAATGTTGGATTTTGAATTTATTAGCGTGTGATAAACTGTAGCTAAATGCAAACCTACTGAATTATTTAAAATTTTCCCCAGCTTCCCCTAGGTGGTTCCCAGAACTCCTTTGGAGCTTTTGTGCAGGTGGGTAGTAGGCCTGCCGCTTTCTCACTTTGGTCCTGCCACTTGCTTTGAGTCACATAAAATAAGAGGTGAGGTGACCACTCTTCTAAGGACCCAAGCAGGTTAAGAGAGGATCCGAAGTAGGAATTCTAATAATAAGGTAATAGAGAGGTTTTTAAAGCATTTTATTTGTCTAATATTATGGGGCATAATAGATGTTATGATTAAAATGGTGTAGCTTATAGACTTTAAAGCTTTATGAATAGTTATTAAATTCTATTAATAATTGCAATGATGTTAGTCATAAAAGTAGAGAACATTTAACAAGATCAATTTAAATAATTAAGCATGAAATATGAACGCATAAGGATTGCAGTGGGATGAAGACAGAGTTGTTCAACACTTTTGTTTTCTCTTATTAGCAACAAAAATCACGTTAGTTTCAGATAGTGTTCCAGACAACAAAGCTTGGATTCAGCAATGGCCTTAACTAGTCTGTGAACACTCTGTATGGGTTTCTTGACACACTGCCGAAGTGATATTTTTAAAATGTAAAACTGAAGAAGCTAATCCACTGATTAGAATTTCCATTCCTTTGCAAGATCATTGTAAACTCTCTGCTTACTCCTCTCTCGTCAGTGGGTTCTTCCCATCCCTTGAACTGAAATGCACACATGCGAGCTCCATGCACTGAAAGGCTGAGCATTGAATCTGTTCACCATCATTGCCTCCAAACAGCCTTTCCCTCTGTCTAGATTAGCGAGTCTTTGTGTCTTTCATCTATGTGGTTCACTCCAAAAAGTGTCATCTCCTCTGTTCAGGATGTGGTTAAGGAAAATTTCTATCATCCATTTCCTCTTTAGAGTTCCCAGAATTTTTTAATGTACACATTAATATTTGCTTGCAATTCAGATTTACCACCTCGAATAGAAATATCCTGAAGGTAAGAATTTTGTATTTTTCATGTAGTTTTCTCCAAAGCTTAGCACTTAGCTAGGTCTTAATGCATATTGGAAAACAGACTTTAAAAATGTAAAAAAACATGCACAAATAACCTATTTGAAAGTAGTAAGAATTCAGGAATAGAAAAGGCACATTATATATACATTTTGGGAGTTATGATTACCTCATGGAATGTTATTCCACCATTATTAAATTATAAAATTCTTACAAACACCTTCTGTGAATGACACAATTGAGGGAGATGTTCTAAATTAAAGTCAGAAGTCGTCTAAGAAATTTTAAAATTGAGCTGAGGAGACAATATATATTCACTGAAATTTCTATGAAGAAGCCAGGTTGGATAATTGCTACGAAAGTTAGAATTAAGAACACGTGTATTCTTTTTCTATGTGCTTTTTCTTCTTCCATTTTCCTCTACATGCATTTGTTCAGTTAATTGTGTTCAGTGTCAACTGCATCAATGTCAATTGCAGAAACATCAGCATAGCAATGACACCATTGACGAAATTAGCATTTAACTTGTTCTCCAAGTAGCACCATTGCTATGATTTATTTTAGCATATAGCAAAATGATGATGATGGATGACAACTCTCATTTTGGAAATAGATATCTAGCAAGTCATAGGTCAACAAACAAATTATTTGGTTCATTTCTTTTGCTCATAAAATTGCCTGAACTAATTATTTTTCCCTTTTATAGGAATGATATAAATCATAGAATCATACATAGAATGTTAAGATCATCTAATATAATCTTTGCATTTTACATTTGAAGAAACTGGGGGCCAGCAAAGTGACAGGACTTGTCCAAGGACACACAATGTAGTGGAACAAAGGTGACAAACAGGAGATTCCAATTTCCAAGTGAATGTCTTTTAAGGTGTTTAAAACATTTTTACAAATAAAAACACTCCACATTACTGCAACTAAATCATCTCAGGTTCTTTCATTTCCTATCTATTTCAGTTGTATCACTAAACACAGTATTAATTTGATCAGTCCTCATCCCTATTTTAATATAAGTCAAACATATATACGTATATATGTTTTATGTGTATATATATTTATATTTATATGAAATAAACTGGCATATCAAGAATATTTGTTGGAAATCCCTCTCTCCCTCACAACTTACTTCTTAGGGAATATGTTCCTGCCCATAGAGCTTTCTGCATGGAGACCTGGGTCAGGAAATAGAGTTATTTTGGCCTCAACAGATTTGACCACAAGTGGATACTTAAAGAAAAAAAAAAAAAAAAAGCCTGTATTGTCCAGGCAGGGAGAATTATATTTTTTTTCAGTTGATAATTTAAACTGAGAAGACAATTTGTGGTGTTCTGCATTTCTAACATCCTGTGGAGTTGAACAGAAAGATGGCATCATTTATTCATTAATTCAGCAAACATTTATTGAGAGCCTGTTATGTGCTAGGCACTCTCCTGGGCAATTGGGACATATGAACAATAGAAGAGATAAAGACCGACACCCTTGGGGGCTTACAATCTAGTGTGAGAGACAAACAATAAGCCATAGACTTACTAAATAAGACATGATACAATATATGAGACAATGATAAATCCTCTGAAAGAAAGAAAAGACAAACTAGATAAGGGGTGTCAGGATTGCTAAGGTGGGGTGGGTCTGAGTCACAGTTTTAATTTGGGAAAATGACACTTAAGCAAAGATTTCAAAGGATATAAGAAAGGTTGATCAGAGAAAATCTATAATGGACAAAAGCTCTAGGCAGAAGGGATTTCCAACAATGAGAGGCAGCCCAGCATGTTCTAGAACATCAGCAAAAAGGCCAGGGTGAATGGAGGACACAAGCTGGAAAACAGCAGTGACGAGGCAGGGAGAACACAGAGGACTAGATCACATACAACGTTGGGTGCAAAATCACGGCAAAGTATTCTTTGTATAAGTCAAAAAATCATGGGACTGCAGAGAAAAATATTTGGGAGAGAAGAGAATGAAACTGATATGCGGGAAGAGGTTGAGACTTTGTAACCACAGAGAAGGGAATTTCTGTGTGTCTTGGTCACATTTTCTACAACTTGTATCTTTCCAATTACTTCAACTGTTTTACCAATAAAACTTTTATTGACTAGAGAAGTTTTGTAACAAAAAGACCTGGATTAGATACATTTAATTTTAAACAAATATGGTAAAAAGAGCTAGTATAGAGGGGGTTTTTCACATTCAGGAAGCATGTATCAGAACAGCATCAAAAACATCAGGACAAAACTCTAGAATGACTGAATGTGAATATGGCTTGAATATTCAAAACAGAGGTGTCTAATATCTTGAATACATTTTTAAAATAATATCTAAAAAGTATTTTTCAAAGCTCAATTTTGATGAGTTATTAACATAAGAAACTTGAGTGTTTAATGCAAGCAAATTTATATATATTGAAATAACACAATTTCTGCATTAATATTATAAACAAATTGTGACCCAGGGTATGATCTGGGCTGATGGGGTATATTTAGGCAGCTTTGATCCAATAAGAACTAACCTTTTGAAGCTGATGGTGCTGAAGGAAGTACAATAGGACACGATGGCTTAGAGTCTGTATTTAGACTGGAATAATAAAAATAAACACTGGGAAACCCATCACCCCCCGCCAAAAGAAATATGATCTCTATAAGTAGTTGACTGCTGAGATAGGAACAAATTGAGCAACAATAAAAAAAGAGAAAAATAATTAAATTTACTAGTTAAGTAGGCTTTTGTTCATATTGCTGCAAAATTAAAAAAAAAAAACAAACAAAAAACAAAAAACAAAACAAAACAAAAAACCCTAAACCAGATGACCCTAGAGGTCCTATCAAACATAGATATCTATGTGACACCCAAGCATATTTACCAACTGACTCACCAAAATCTTATATGAAGGTTCTCCTCAAGGATAAGAATTATGTACCAAACCAGTGAAGCTCTAAAGAACAGAAAACGTTCTATAGATTCTGGGAGTCACAAGGTGATACTTGAAAAGAGAGCATCTGAAATGCTTGAAAATCCTGAGTACCTGGTAAGGTCAGGACCTCGCCACTTACAAGATATCTTGATGTACTAATAAGGAGTCTTGGCCCTCCATGTCTAAAGAAAAGTGACAAGAAACATGATCTTTATTCTTATAGTTCATAGAATTTTTTTTCAATTATGAAAGAAGCATTAGGTAATGTAAAATAAAGCAAAATAAAAGAAGACAATCATAAGATTGCCCCTATTATAATATGAAAACTGTAACTCAGAGAGATTAGGGAGCATTGTTCAAGGTCACAGAACTAGTGATAAAGCTGGGATGTGAATTACGATCTCCTGATACTCATTGCACAGTCACTTTGCCTAAACACGCACAGCAATTCCTTAGCAAGCTTAGCATTACAGACCTATCACCACGTAAACTGTCTCACAGCAATGTTCCAGCTCTGTGTGGCTTATACTGAGGGATTTTCAACATAGGCGATGAAGAAAAGCACACATCTTAAAATTGTCATAAAAGATTAAAATCCTGAAATGTAATAAATACAAAAACCACTGAAGTAGCCAAAGATAAACAGTAGTTAGAGCCTCATCCTGAGTCTTGGCTTCAAATGAAGGGAGTTCCCAGAGAAATGTAAAGAGGGATCACGCTGGGACCAAGTTTTGAAGCCTCCCATCTTTTTTGGTCTGGGAAATTTGCATGTGCAATTACTACATTTGCATGCCTAATTACCCCACAGGAAGACACATATGCCAATTGGCATTTGAAAATGTGTTAACTGCACACACAGACGGGTGGCCCTTTAAAATGTTGGCCATGAGAATCTAATCATTAGGAATGGGTCATGTGAGTCGGAGTGGGGAGAGAAAGATGGTCCATTTTGAAGCAATCTGAGCATATTCGTTTTGGATGCACACAAGGAGAATTGATTGATGAAATACGAGGTTTTGAGAAAGTACTTTGGAATCTGGCAGAATCCACAGGGAAAGCATTTCAGGCATTAGCTAATTGGATTAGCTGTGGTGTTTTCTGTGGATTCTAAGGAATTCATAAGCTATAGATTAAAATCATCAAACAACTCTGGTCACACAGGTGAAGAGGTTCTTTTCTTGTGCTAGTAAACACTTAGTCCTGTGGACTATAAGCACATTCAGTCCCCTTGCTCCTCTAAAGCAGATGGAATATATTCCGTGAGGTTTGGAGTATATGTCTTTTTTTTCTCCTGCTTTTTGTAAACACGAATCCTAGGAGAAAACAAATCATAACTTTGAATCCTGTATATTGTTAAAGATTGCCTGTTCTCCCAGTATTGTGCAATTTCCTCTCAGTAGGAAGCATTGGGATATTTCCTCAGCTCAAGATAACCCTATTGAAAAGCCCTCTTTCTCTCTCTGTGCCATGCAAAAATAAGGATTTGAAGATTCCTGCAGAGCCAGATACAACCCTTGGAAACACATCTGTAACTGTGAATCGGTAAATGCTTTAGGACATAAGACACTGGTTGGAGGCATGAACTCTAAAAATGATGTGAGCTGGTGTCCAAAAATATCTGATTCTAAACACCCTCAAATTCCACTGTACGGAGTTTATTTTGGATTCTTCAGGTATCACTCTGGAGCCTATTAATATGGTTTTTGAGTTTCCCTAAGCAAGCCATGAACACATTCTATTGATTAAACCATTGAAAATGGAAAGGGAGAGACTGGGTTGTGTTTTACATGCTTTTATACTCTTTCCTTTGAACTCCTCAGGTATATCAGGTAAATGGCTTTCCATAGCGACTTGGAGGAGGCATCTTTTGTAGTCTGTCCTCCCACTGACCAAATGCATATCTTTTCAGATGAGAACTCGGAAATACATTATTGTCCACACCACCAAATCTTATTCACTTAGTTATGGTAATTAAACATAATAAACTTTCAGGTCATGAAAATGTTTTTTTTTTTTTTTCCTAATTTCAAGTACTACCTAATTTTTCCCACCTCAGAAAAATAAAAAACACGAATGGCAATGTGTAAGTACTACTTTAGCACTCTTTTATAAGGACATAATAGAACAATTGAAAGAACACTGTTCTGGGAATGTATAAATCTAAAGTCTATGAATGGATATCTTGGCTCCTTCTTCCAATTCATGCTTAACTTAAATGTGATCAGCCCTTCATAATGTTCATGCCTCACTATGTGTTTCCACTGGAAAGACATCTTCCCTGACCACCATGTGGAAAGTAGCCTCCTTCTGACTATCACCATATTCAGTTCCATGGCCTTCCTGGGACTTCTCTGACTCTAAGATTACCTTCCTATTTTTAATTTTTGATCTTGCTCACCTAAACCACAAGAAGCTAATTTCCGTGAGAGTAGAAATGAAGTCATTATTTTTTTTTCTTTGCAATACTCTCAACACCTAGAACAAAGGCTGACACATATTGCTTACTACATGATTATTCATTCAATGACTCCATCTAGCATCTATTACATGCTAGATGTAATTTTTCAAGCATTATCCCATCTTATCCTCAAGACAATCTTATGGAAAAATACTGTAAAAGGAGGCTGAGATTTTGAGAATTTGAATATTTGTACAAACTGGCACAACTAATAAATAGGGGGAGTTGTGCTCTGTTCTCAGACTTATCCTAGAAAACTGTTTCTTTACACTATATATTGTTGACTTTATTTTCATTTTTGTCATAATTGTAAGTGTGACTCTATATAAATAATTTAATATGGCTAAATATTAGTTATTTCTTCCCCCCACCACCAAAAAAAGAGGCTTTGGACCAGGTGTTCTTTTAAACTCTCCCTTAACTGTGAAAGGTAGAAGTCCAGGTCTTTATTAAGCCTACTTTCTCTGTGATAACTGCCATAAATATTTTAATTTTCTAAGGGGGAGGTATGTCTATTAAAGGGCAAACATACACTTTGATATTTTTCACAATGAATTAAATTTAAAGTAAGACCCTCAATATATTATAAAACTGCCTTTCTGTATTAAAGCTTATCAATTCAGAGCTCTTCCTCTGAATGCGCTGAAAATAAAAATATATTTTGTCATAACAATCAAACTAAGAAAATAGGTGACGATTCTGAGAGGCTCACAATCATACTTTTAAGAACTCTTACTAACATTATATAAAAACTCAAAGTCCCTTTTTTTTCGTAGTTAAAATCAAATGTAAATCCTATAAAGGCTGTAATATCTTCTTGCTTTTTCAATCATGGTATCGTCAATGCTGTTTGAACTTCAGATGATTCTAGCTTTTAAAGAATAGTAAAACTTAACTTATCAAAATCTTGATGTTTTAAAAAAATTCTGTTTACTAAGAACTACCAAAATGCAAATCAGTTTTCCCTTTCAGCTTTCATTAAACACTTGTGTAAGGAAATATACAAATTTCAGTAGAATTCATGATACTCTATGAAGTCTGGAACAAAGTTTTTAAAAGTAAATTAGAAGCAATTATTGATTTTTAAAAAGCTCACTTTATCCAACAGTTTTCTCGCTCTTGCTCATTTCCTTATGTAAAAGAATTTAACCAAAGAAAGCCAGCATTCTAATTCAATTTCTCCTCCAAAGTATATAATTTTATTTCGTCATAATGGCTGCTTTTATTTCCAGGGTCAGATTTTATTTAAATTTCAGTCCATTAGGAACAAAAACTTGCCATTTTCTGATAAACAAAATCAGCAGGGGAGCCTCTTCAAACAAGAAATGTATTTCCATCGACCTTTGTTTTATTTGATCTAAATGACAGGTATACACCACTTTTCCTGTGTTTACTTTAAAAGATTCTAAAAAAAAAAGGGGGTGACATTTTTAACAACAAAACTAGCAATCACCCAAGTAGTCCTGTGACAGGCAGATGGAAGAAATGATAAAAAGATGTAATCCATTGCTTTAGACCACCAAAGAGGTCTAATATGAGTCATTAGCAGAAAACCGTTAATTTTCTTTTTTCCCTATTCTGACTGTTGTTTGTAGAAGTGCTTAGCCTCTTAGGAATTGGAACATTTAACAGTTTCTTGCAATTTTATAAGATGGAGGCCAAAGCATTAACAGAAGGGAATTAAGCAATATGTCATTACATAGTTTAAGAAATCTGAGTGATATAGATAACATTTTAGAGCCTCTTTGGTTGAGCTTGATAATAGCTAGTAAGAATTAACTAGTAAAGCACTTTAAAGATTACAAGGGTCTTTCACAAACAGTATCTTCTTTCCTGGACATCTTCACAAAAGTCTGAGTCTCAGAAAGTCAAGCATCTTAAATAGAAGTAAAACCTAGATCCTCTGATTCCAAATTCAAGACTATGTTAATCCATGCAAATTAATAGAAAATATGATGATATTCAAATCTAGTATGAATGGAAGAAAACACTCCCCAAAGTTTGTTTGGCAAAACATGATTTTCTATGGTTTTCTATGATGCAAAAAGATGTCAATTACAGAGATAAAAGGATCCATGGGTATCTGTATCTACATAATGTATTAAACAAAGTAAAACACCCTTTTCAGCAGAAGATATCAGAATATTTAATATGCTAATATGTGTTGGTTGTGGCCAAAGGTTGATTTAGCACGCAGTCCTTCTTGGACTTATAATGACTAAGAAAACTTACACTCTGAGGATTTCTATAAACTAATGTTAAAGAAAATCATTGGTAAATTCTGTTCCAGAACTCTCTACTCTTTGTAGTCTTTCTCTCTCTCGATATAGATCATATAGATATAGAATAGATATATTAAAAGAGCAATAGATACACATGTGTACATACACATGATATATAGTTATTAATGTATAGGTACACATAGCTATACATATTGTATATGTACACACAGCATATATACATATACATTATATGTTTATACACTTCTGTATATAAGTATGTGTGTGTATTTTTTCCCTCATTGCGAAAACTCATGGATTCCTTGTGGACTGGCTTTTTTGCAAACAATCTTGGATATGTAAATGTTTTTCAATCACTCTGATATGACAGGTAATTAGCAATACACTACAAAGCACGGTAAATCTTAATGCTTATTCAGTCAATAAAATTGTGTCAATTACTGTCAATGTTTGATTTAGGCATGTTTATTTTAACAAGCAGTTAACCAATTTTTTTTTCATGATTATGTGAATCTAATTTAAAATTCTGGCTTTAAATGTGAATACGTGAAGGTGACTTCTGTAAGATATCATATTATCATTTTACTTATGTTAGTCAAGATACTGAACACAATGGAAATTACGTTAACATCACTCTACATGATATATTACTGCAGTCCTTGAGAGACAAGAGCGGGCCTCATGATATCTTAAAAAAAGAAAGAAAGAAAGAAAAAAGAAAAGAAAAGAAAAAGAAAAGGCACAGCAAAAAGTTTTTCACTTACATGAGCTCAATTCTTATATATAGATTATTTTTGTTTTATTTATATTCACGGATAATGTGAGATTATAGATTTCTTATTTCTTGAGATCAGAACAGGGACAAAATGAAATATTGTAAAGGATTTACTCAATTTGCAACTCTCCTCTTCCGAATTATCTTGTTATCCAAGGGATTATAAAAATGTTACAGTAAGAAAATAACATTTGATTTCTGTTACCTTTTCCATCATACATAGAGGTAGCACTTTAGATATGAAGAAATATAACATTAAATATATGTAATTCTAAATGAAACTATGATCTTTTCTTTCAGTTCTATAACAATCATATTATTTTTTTAAATGAGGCTATTAAATCTTTTGAGTGGTAAAATTCATGGTTTTGAAACAGACCGTGAAAAGCAACTGGCTGGAAAAATAATTTTTCTCTTAAAATTTATAATATGTTGCAAATAGGAAAAAATATAATCCTTAAAATATATCGTGAAGTACCTAGATGAACTCATGGATCATCAATCTAAGGGAATATAGAGATCTTTGGGAAACCCACACAGTTTTGCCTTTGTTTAAAATTATTTTTATTTAAGCATATTATGGGGTAAAAATGTTTATGTTACATATATTGCCTTTGCCCTACCCAAGTCAGAGCTTCAAGCATGTCCATCCCCTGGACAGTGCACACTGCATCCATTAAGTAGGAATATATCCATCTCCTCCTCCTCCCTCCCAACTGCCTGACACCCAATGAATGTTACTACTATATATGCACCTAAGTGTTGACAAATTAATACCAATTTGATGGTGAGTACATATGATGCTTGTTTTTCCATTCTTGTGATGCTTCACTAGTAGAATGGGCTCCAGCTCTACCCCGGATAATACAAGAGGTGCTATATCACCATTGCTTTTTTGTGGCTGAATAGAACTCCATGGTATACATACATCACATTTTATTAGTCCACTTATGTATTGATGGGCACTTGGGTTGTTTCCACATCTTTGGAATTGTGAATTGTGCTGCTATAAACATTTGAGTGCAGATGTCTTTTTTACAGAATGTCTTTTTTTTCCTTTGCATAGAGGCCCAGTAGTGGGATTGCTGGATCAAATGGTAGTTCCACTTTTAGCTCTTTGAGGTATCTCCATGATACTTGCCACAGAGGTTGTATTAGTTTGCAGTCCCACCAACAGTGTACGAGTGTTCCTATCTCTCCATATCCATGTCAACATTTGCTGTTTTGGGACTTTTTGATAAAAGCCATTGTCACTGCAGTTAAGTGATATCTCATTGTGGTATTGATTTGCATTTCCCTGATGATTAGAGACGTTGAACATTTTTTCCTATGTTTCTTGGCCATTAGTCTGTATTCTTTTGGAAAGTTTCTGTTCATGTCCTTTGCCCACTTTTTAATGGGGTTGTTTGATTTTTTTTCTTGCTGATTTTTCTGAGTTCTATATAGATTCTAGTTATCAGCCCTTTATTGGGTGTATAGCATTTGAATATTTTCTCCCATTATGTAGGTTGTCTGTTTGCTCTCATGATAGTTACCTTGACTGTGCAGAAGCCGTTTAATTTGATCAGGTCCCATTTATTTATTTTTCTTGTTGCCGTGATTGCCTCAGGGTCTTCTTCATAAATTCTTTCTCTATGCTAATGTCTATAAGAGTTTTCCCAACATTTTCTCCTAGAATTCTTATAGTTTCATACCTTAGGCTTAAGTCTGTTATCCAATGTGGGTTGATTTTTGTGAGAGGTGAGAGATGTGGATACTGTTTCAGTCTTCCACATGTGGCTATTCAATTTTCCTAGCACCATTTTTTGAATAAAGATTCTCTTCCCCAGTGTATGTTTTTGTCTGCTTTGTCAAAGATTAGAAGCTATATGAGGATGGTTTTATGTCTGGGTTCTCAGTTCTGTTCCATTGGTCTATGTCTCTGTTCTTGTGCCAGCACTATGCTGTTTTAGTTACTATAGCCTTGTAATATAGCTTGAAGTCTGGTAAATTGATGCCTTCCAATTTGTTCTTTTTCCTTAAGATTGCCCTTGCTATAGGGGGTCTTCTCTGGTTCCATACAAAGCGTATAATTACTTTTTCTAGATCTGTGAAAAATGATGTTAGCATTTTAATAGGGGTTTCATTGAATCTGTGTATCACTTTGGGTAGTATAGACATTTTAACAATGTTGATTTTGCTGACCCATGAGCATGGTATGGTTTTCCACCTGTTTCCATCCTCTGCTGTTTCTTTCGTCACTGTTTTGTAGTTCTCCCTGTAGAGGTCTTTCACCTCCTTAGTTAAATATATTCCAAGGTATTTTATTTTCTTTGATTCTATTAAGAAGGTTATTGAGTCTTTGATTTGGTTCTTAGTTTGACTATTGTTGGCATATAGGAATGATACTGATTTCTGTATATTGAATATGTAACATAAGACTTTGCTGAATTTGTTTATACATTCCAGTAGTCTCATGGCAGAATCTTTGGGGTTTTCAACATATCAGATCATATCATCAGAAAAGAGCAATAGTTTGACCTCTTCTCCCCCCATTTGGATGCCCTTGATTTCCTTCTCCAGTCTGATTGCTCTGGCTAGGACTTCCAGCACTATATTGAATAGAAGTAGTGACAGAGGGCAACCTTTTCTGGTTCCAGTTCTAAGTGGAAATGCTTTCAATTTTTCCCTGTTCAGTATGATGTTGACTGTTAGTTTGTCATATATGGCTTTTATCATGGTTAGGTAAGTCCCATCTATGCCTATTTTCTTAAGCATTCTTATCATTTTCGCCTTAATGACATGAAGTATTTCTTGCTAGAAACACTGTTAAAGTCAGAGTAAACAATAAATAACAGCACTCCTGTATTCTATCACATCTGAATACCACATTATACCAGCTTGGCCATAAGAAACTAGGTGCTGTATGAATAATGAAACTTATATGAAGACCGCTTCTAATATTTCTAAATAATTTTAAAACACAGTGTGATAGAAAAATTATCCCGGTGTCATGGCATGCTCTTATAGTCTCAGCTACTTGGGAAACTGAGGCAGGAGGATCTGTCAGGCCCAGGATTTTGAGGTTGTAGTGAGCTATGCTGATACTGCTGTCTTCTAGCGAGGGTAACAGAGCAAGACTGTGTCTCAATAAATAAATAAATAAAAGACAATGTGGTTGTATTTGACGTTTTTATATAACAGTTTCCCAGTGACAGATCAGCTATAATTTTTAAATAGAGAGAAAACTAAACCAAACAGTCTGTCATATATTTTCAATAATATTTAGACATTGCAAGTTTGAAGCCCAGTGGTTCCCAACAGGTTACAATTTTGCTCTATCCCCTCCATCTAAAGACATATGGCAATGTCTGGAGACATTTTTGGTTATCACAATTGGGGAGTGCTGCTAGGATCCAAGAGTAGAGGGAAGAGATATTGCTAAACATCTGACAGTGCACAAGATAGCTCTCACAGCAAAAAAAGTGCCTGGTCCAAAATGTCACTAGTGAGTGACAAGACTGAGAAACTCTGCCTTACACAAAGAATATTGGGAATTAAACACATGTATATACTTTTATACAAAATTTTCCCTAAAGAGATTAAGGTACATGGGAAAACATGCATCAGCAAAGTAGATCATAATGCATATATCAATGAACAGAGAGAATATCAATAAGAACTGCATATCAAAACCAGAGAGAAAGAAAAAATGAAGGTTTGACAGTATGGTCTGGGGCTGGGAAACAGCAATGAGCCCCTGCTTATGAAGCAACAGTCAAAGTGCCTTATTCACTAAGTCAACCTTAAGGCTCAAACTGTAACCAACAAAATTGTCCCTGATTAATCTTAGGAAGTCCACATATTGCATGCTTATTTTTTTCCCTATCTGAAATGGGCAATGGGTTTCATTCTGACTAAGTTTACTGCTATTCACACTTTAGGGCTTTAGGGTTTTTAATGCAATATGATAGATTTATTTTTAAATGCTTTTAGTTTGCTTTTCAATTTAATGATTTGTTACGTTATTTACAGGCTAATTTGGTGAACCTACATAAGATTAATTGCATGGTCTTTTAGGACACGTGACAAATCATTAAAAAGTGATAAAATCAGGCAACTGAAAAACAAGCAGTTTGTGATATATGAATGGGATCTCTAAGACCATTTATTAATGCACATTTTGGTGAGATTTGTTTCAAGATCTAAAGCAATACTAGCTCAGAATTGAACATGGGATTGCACAATATTTGAAAGTAAGATACTTGGATAACTCAATAGACCAGAACAGTGTAGTAAGTTTATTTTTGCAAGTAGAAGGAAACCTCTAACATACAGTTCAAAATAACCAGTCTTTAGTATACTATTTCTTTCAAGAAATAATTGACAAAACTTTCTTTGGGGACCTTATCTATTTTTCAACTCAAACAAAATAAATTTCTAACACATGTACTTTTTATCCCACTTGTGCTTCAGCATCTGAATAAGGTTCATGTTAATACAAATGAAAGGTATGCACAGTAAAGTTAGAGTGTATAATAGATTGTTGGAGGGCAGTATTTGTTGCATATGATTAAATTATCTTGTCTTATATTTAAATACAGGGAATGTTCTGTGGGTAGGATCCCTGCATGTTTTGGGTAATATTCAGATTAGTGTGACAGGGAAGGAAGAAGAATGTGTAACCTATGTGTTTAAAAACTGCTGCTGCATTACTGCCTTTATATCCAAATATATTAGAAGCCATACATTTAACAGATATTTCCTAAACCTCTTCTAATCCTCTAATGGGTGTGAAGTAAGGTGACAAACCATTTTGGTACACTCAATGCTAAGAATTTATCAGCATGCCAGACTTTCAGTACCCAAATCAGGACAGTACGGCACAAACAGGGATGGCTGGTCACCATAGTCACTTCCTTAGTACTAAATGATATGAAGGATTTCTGGAGCTGGGATAACTGAAACAAATATTGGCATAAAACCTGAACCCAACTAGATATAATACAACTAAAGAATGTAATTGGGTAATTATCTCAGGAAAGAAAGTGATAAGATTCTAAGAAAGCTTGGAAAAGGAAGAAATCATTGGTACTATAGGTAAGGGGAAGGGCATTCGGTTATGTTGATTAAAATTTGAAGGACTAGTAATTGGCTGACAAATTGCAAATGCAGAAAGTACAATTACAAAAGGGGGAAAATTATTTTTCATTTATCCAAAATTCAGATTTAACTGGGTGTCCTATATTTTACATAGCAACCTTAGAAGAAAATGAAAGCATGGAGAAAAATAAGAAATAAATGGTATTGCTCTGGACAAAGAGAGTAGATGGATTTGACTGGTGCAATTGTTCTCAAATCTGACTAAATGTTAAATCACATGAAGAGTTTTTTAAAATTCACATAGATACAGGGTCACACTCATGGATTCCGATTCAGTTGGTTTAGGATGGGGCCTAATTGCTGACAATTTTAAAGCCTCCATCCTCAAAATTATGTCCAACTGATTTTTTAAGGCTTTATATTTTTATTAACTAATTTTAAAAATTATAATTGACACATAATTGTACATATTTATAGGGTATGGTTTCAATGCACGTGTGCGTTGTGTAATGATCAAACCAGTGTAATTACCATATCCATCACTTTAAATCTTTAGTAAGACTTTGTAGTAAGACTTTTTTTTTT
>RJWJ010021493.1:0-27819 GCA_004363605.1 Indri indri
GTGATATCTCATTGTGGTTTCGATTTGCATTTCCCTGATGATTAGAGACGTTGAGCATAAAATGAGCAATCTTTATCACGAACTTACTGAGACAGATCAAGATCCTGAAATTCCCAGGGATCAAAAAAAGATGGAAAAATTACATTCGATATAGTCTGAGTTTTATTAAGAGGTGACATGCTGC
This sequence comes from Indri indri, assembly GCA_004363605.1. NCBI lineage: Eukaryota > Metazoa > Chordata > Mammalia > Primates > Indriidae > Indri > Indri indri. The sequence continues at coordinate 185 of RJWJ010021493.1, forward strand.
AACGCTCTCATTACAAGTGAACCCATATGTTGCCTTTGATCACCCTGCTTTTCAGAAACTAAGAAATTTGGCTTTAACTCTCGCTCTGCGTCCTGCAAAACACCCAGTGATGTTCACAAGATTTCGATGGATTTCCAGGGGACTCACAATCCAATGATCGCCTCTAGCTCTCATGTCCTATCACCACTGAATTCTTCCTTTGCTGTTCCCCTGTACCGTGAGCAAGTTCTCTCCTCTGCCATGTCATATGCCCAAATAGGAAACTCTGTCATTTCCTGAATTCCCCAATTTCCTTAACCCCGAAAAGGCGCCCCCCGCCACACACACACACACACACACACACACACACTCACGAGTGAGATTTGATTGTGTAAAGACCTGACTTAAGTTTTAAGGAGATGGAGAGGGTTCATGCTGCAGCAATGCAAACAATATAAAATGAAATGCTAGACACTCCTATTATTTAAGTGCATTTTTATCATATGCCCCAGTCAGTTTTGCTCTCCGTCCTTTGTCTCCTTCTCCTCCCTTTTAAGAGCAACCACCAAAACATCCGTCCATCTATGTGAATATATGTTTGTGTATCTGTGTCTGAGAAAAGAAAAAAAAAATGATGGGAGAGTTACCCACCAACTCGATAATAGAACTCACATGAGATCATGACATCAAGCATGGGAAAGAACCCAATTTTAATTTAGACACGTTTGATTTCCTCCCAAAGAGGAAAGAGTCATTCTTGCTGAGGAAAGGTTAGGTCAACCCACGTAATTCCGGAAAGGAGAAAAAAGAGTGAGGAGAGGGAGAGGGAAAGGAATTTTGTATTCGGATTCTTTTCGTGGATTTTAAGATGTGCAAATAAAGGTTTTGAACCATTAAAATGTGCTTTGAGCTGCCGAACTGTTTCTTTGACCCTGACACCTGACTGAAACTGAATTACCTGGCCCCTAGCCTTTTAACCGGGTTAAAAAAAAGTATCGATTATGAAATTCAACTGACTGGGAAATAAGGAGGGGGACGACGAGAGGAACAGTTAGCTGACCGCCACGTTGTGCAACGTGTCTTACACTCACTGCTTCGCTCCTACAGATGCTCTAGTTATGACTAGGCAATTTAAAAAAAAAAAAAAAACACCATTATTCTAGACGTATTTGTTCTTTTCATTTTCCTGACGAAACGTTTAAGTTAAATTGATTTTCTCTCTCTATCGCTTTCTCAGTTTTTGAAATGAAAGTGTGCGCAAATATTTTCCCTCAGTATGCTTCGCGTGTGATCGGTAACTGTCTGCCATCTCGTTTCTTGCCTGGGACTATTTGCGAAGTGAATTATCGACACAAGCTGCCATAAAGGAGTATCTTCGGCCCTTCTGCCTCTCATCCTGCAGTACCCGTGCAGGACAACAAAAGCCGTTTGTTGACAAGTTTTTCATTTTCTTTTCTTTTCTTCCTGCTACATTCTTTGTCTCAGTTTCATGTGGACGTGAGAGTGCATTTTACCGTGTTTTTTCCTTTTATCCTGAAGTAGGAAAAGAAGAATTTACTATAACTTACGCAAACGTCTGCAGGTTACCTGTGGCACTAACTGCTCTTTTTGTTGTCCTCGTTTCGTCAGCGCCTAGGTCACACCCTGTCACTCTCGCCCTCTTCGTCTTTCCATCACTTGCCGTCAGCATCTCGAGCAGCGCTTCACTCACCTTCCTACACCTTTGCCACGTTGGTTTCCTCTTCTGATCAGCGGAAACGAAATCAGGAGGGCAGAAGCAAAGCCTCCCGACCAGGCCAGATAACCGAGACTCTATCAAAGCGGGATCTTGACAAAGCATCCGATCAAGGAAAAGGCTCTTTCAGAGAAATTAATTTTAAGATTTCCCAGTGCCTTACATTTTATTGGGTGTGATGTTTAATTGGGTAAATAGCTTATCAAATGTAGTGTCCACTCTTGTATATTATGTTGGAATTCGTGACACTAATGGACAGTAACATAGTTTCTATGGGGAAGCATGAGAAAATATTACTTTTGATAAATCAAAAATTTCCTATCCTGCTATAACGTTAATTGCATTTAACTTAATTTTTTGCTTTGATGGTGCTGGATTTTGTCGACCTTTTGTTGTAATGATGGTGGTTCTGAAAAAGAGTTTAGTTGCATGAAAGCCAGACAAAGCTACGTGAAGACTGACTCAGTTCGTTCTTGCTGCAAAACACGTCGCCCCCAAACTTAATGGCTTCAAGCCGGCATTTATTACTGGCCTCAGTTGTGGGCATTGACTGGGCAGTTTTTCTCATTTTAGGCCAACTGGCTGGGGCTGGATGATCTAGAACATCTTCACGCACCCGTCCAGGTTGGCTACGATGAGTGAGATGGCTGCCTCTTCTCTCCACAGATCCCTCATCCTGTAGGAGGTCAGCCCCGGCTCGATCACATCACGGTGACAAAGGGCTCCCCCGTGGCAAGAGAGGGCAAAGCCTGAGGTGCGAGTGCTTCAAAAATCTCTGCTTGGGGCAAGTTTGCTATGTCCCTTTGGCCAGTACAAGTCGCAGGGTTGAGCCCACGTCTAAGCGATGGAGAAATTGGCTTCACCCCTTGTCGGGAGGAGCAAACGACAAAGTCACTCCACAAAGGCACACAGCGGGCGGGAGGAATTTGTGGTCCCTTTGCAAACCACCACAATGACTATCATTATTTCTTGTCTTCATTACTTTATAGCCCTGTCTTATTGTGTAGTTTACCGGTATCCGTTTCTGGGAAAGTTTAAATCGGGCACTTCTGCATTTGTGTTTTTAAAAGGTGAACATTTTGCTAAATAAATTTAAAATGGGAATTTTACTTTTTCATTTAAAATCAGATAAAATTCCTAGATTTTGCTCTTCTGAGTTCACAGCAGAGCTCTGAATGGACTTTGAAGATATGGAAAACCTGCTTATCGAGCTGTTTCCAAGGTCTTGGTTTGGGAACATTCAATATGTCTTGCAATTCTCAAGTAAGCAACGTGAGTGTTAGAAATGTTGGACGCTCTGGTCGTATCAACAAATGTGATTTGTGTGGCATTACTATGATTTATAAGGAATCCATCCAATGGGTAATGCTTAGCATTACTCATCTCCCGCGGTGTATGTGATTATGCTGTTTTTACGATAGTAATATCGGTAGATTCCTTGTTGACATTGATTGCCTTATCAAGATTTATCGCTTGGCTTCATGCTGCATTAAAATAATCACCAGCCAAAATAAGATATGTGTTCAATGTATTTATCTAGAAACTTAACACAACACAGTACCCCGAGTTAAGTTTAGATTACTATCACGCCTGGTATATGCTGCTTGTTTCACGACTTGATTTCGTGAATATTACAGCTTTTCACGTGATCACCGTAATTTATCTTCCCAAACTGATCATTCCTTGATAATTTCTCTAAGACCATAGATCTCTGAAACTCGATTCTCTTTTCTTCTCTATTTCAGGCACTGCCTTACTGCTATTAACATAACCAAACTGTATCCCTAATTTACACGAGAATGGATGTGCTGTCTCTGGAATTACCACTGAATGGCTTCAATTTTTATTTTACACGGTTAACATAACTTTAAAGTTGGAAACCATAGCCCTACGAAACACTTAGCAAATACTCGGGTCACTCTTTGGGGAAGCGTTTGGGGAAGCGAAGGAACTTCCCAGAGAGGGATGGTTCATTGCCCTAGCTATGGGACATAGAGTCACGCAACTAGGAGATATACACATTTTCATTTTTTTCTGGCACAGAAATACCGTGTTTATTTTCATTTGCAAATGACACTGCTGCATCATTTATAGCTGACCTTACGATTATTAATTATCCCACTTTTTTCACGTATGTAACATCGTCACTAAAACACAGCAGAATATAGGTATCATCATTGTCATCACGGCCTCAGAGGAAAATATTAGGGATAAATTGGGAAGGTAATAGATGACAATTGCAGTGCAAATGAGGTTTCTGCCGTCTTACAAATATCTTTATTTGTTTGAGGCAAAAGCTGTAAGTATTTGGTCAACTAAAGCAACGATTTCTACCCCACTGATGTAGGGATAACGCATCTGCATTTATCACTCTAGTGATAACATACAAAACTTATAGTCTCTAACATCACCGCAGTTGCTGAAAATAGTGATTGAGTCACCATTTTTCGTAGCCTTTGGGGTAACAAAGTTAAAAACTGCATAGGTTTACTAACTGCCAATGGCCACACACTAAGACCTCTGAGTGCAAGCTGTGCTGTATCTACCCCAGAGCCCAAGACTGTTGCTTGCTTGCTTCCTTATTCTCTCTCTCTGTCTCTCTCTCTCCTCTCCCATTCTCTTCTCTATTTGCCTTCTCTCTTTACACTCTCCCTCCCACCCCCCTCCCTCCCTTCCTCCTTTCCTCCCTGAATTTGGCTGTAGAACTTGGTTATTTAGTAATTAACATATAATGCATGGGTCTTCTGGGTGACAACTCCAGAAACAGTAGTAGGTAGCAGGAAACTCCAGGGCTCCATTCCTCCACAAAAGCAACTAATGAGCTGGCAAAAACCGTCAGAATCCACTTTTGCAGAACGCTGGAATCTAGTCAAAACGTTGCAACCACCAGGGAAAGAACTGGCGAAGAAAGGGGGTGCTGCTGTTGTGGTAAGAGAGCAGTGACATCCCCCAATACCCAGATCAGCAGCAGCCAGGAGGACCACGGCCAGCACACCTGGCCCAGGTAGCTAGTGCCAGCAGCAGCAACGCGGACCTTCTTCCCAAAGAATTTTGGTTGTCCGTCTCAACCTGTGGGATGGCTCCCTGAAGAGCCAGCGAAAGGGCTGTCCTTTGTTTCGCCTGACTCTTGAGAGTTCCCGGGGCCAGGGACTGAGGGAGGAGTTGACTAGAAATGGGCAGGAGGGAACATTTGGGGTGTTGGAAATGTTCTATATCTCAGTCGTGGTGGTGGCAACCGGCTGTATGCACCCGCAAAAATTCACAGGACAGTACGCCAGAAAGGTGTGAATTTTACAGTATGAAAATTGTACCTCAATAAACCTGAGTTACAAAACAAATACAACTCAACAAAAGTAAGGAGTGAAATAGTAAAGAGCAATACACGGGAGGCAGGATTGGATTCCAGCCGAGGACAGAGGGAAGTCCCCGGATGACAGCTGTGCAGTCAGTCAGCATAGACAGAACCAGCCCGACAGACAGGACAGAGGACACTAAGGGAGATAGTTTAAAATATACCATTACGAGATTACAGAAACTAACCAAACGAAAAGAAACCAGGCCATTTTTAACACGGGGTGGGGGTGGGGGTGGGGGGAACCCTCAGAAATGAATAGAATCTGATGGAACCATGAAGGGAGGGCGAGGAGGGGAAGGCAGAGCAGATAGTGTTGTAAAAGAGCTAAAGTCTCAACGACCGATCAGTAATTAATGCCTATAAAATATGAATCAAGAAAGAAAGAAAAAAAGACAAAAGAGAGAGGGGAAAAAACCAGAGAGAGCGTTTCCTGGTGGAGCCCCGTGGACACCCGGAGTTTAGGAGATGGGTCAGAGAGTCCGGGCCGCTGCGGTTGGCAGGGCAGAGGACCAGAGAGAAGAGCTGCAGAGGGAAAGAACCCTGGGTATCCGCAGAGGGTCCCGCCCGAGTAGTCGAGTACTCGGCAGGCAGACCACTGATGAGCACAAGCGTTGTGAGGGAACTACCCTGAGGCCAGGGGAAGGACCCCACCCCCAACCCCCCTGAGAAAATGCAAGGTAACTCTGCCCAGTGCTCAAGCAGGGTAGGGACTGGTGGCTGTTCCCACCCGCCAGGACGGAGAACCTCATCATCGGCCAGGGCGCTCAGAAGGGTCTCGCCTCAGCAGCGTGGGAAAATTCATCGTACACTAAGAGCTGCCCTGGTCCCACGCCGCACATCTTCAAAGCAAGACTTCAAAGCAAGGATCAAACTGTTTCCAAGTAACTTAACTGCATCCCAGAACACAGCTCATGGACATGTCTAGGAAAACAGAAATACCCAGCAGTCAAGGAAAAAGGCACAACCTCCCGCATCCAGTCGAAAACTACCAGGGGTGCACAGAAGCAAGAAAATGCAACCCGTTATGAGGAGAGAAACCAGGCAGCGACAGGCGTCCAGACCGGTGAGGAAGAAGGAAAGCTGCCTTTGTTTGCAGACATGACCGTCTACGTAGAAGATCTGACAAAGGAGCTACTAGACTGATTAGTGAGTTCAGCAAGTTTGCAGGACACAGCGTGTTTGCATCTGATGCAAACATATTAATAAAAATAAGAGGCTTAATTCTCCCTGTTGAAGATTAAGGGAAGAGACTCCTCCTCCTCTCATTTGTCAAAGCACCTGTCGCCAACCTTTTTGGCACCAGGGACCAGTTTCCTGGAAGACAATTTTTCCATGGACCTGGGGGTGTGGGGGATGGTTTGGGGGTGATTCAAGCACGTGACATTTATTGTGCACTTTATTTCTATCACTATTACGTGGTAATACATAATGACACCATTATACAACTCACCATAACGCAGAATCAGCGAGAGCCCCTGAGCTGCTTTTCCTGCAACTAGGCGGTCCCATCTGGGGGTGAAGGGAGACAGTGACTGATCTGACAGGAGGTGGATGGAGCTCAGGTGGTGATGGGAGCCATGGGGAGTGGCCGTAAATACAGATGAAGCTTCGCCCGCTGCTGTTTGGCCCGGTTCCTAACAGGCCACAAGCCGGAACCGGTCCGCAGGGTTTGGGGGACTGCACTGTTAAAGCATTCACTTTAGAGAATTTTTAAGTTCTCTCTCTGTCTCTTTTGAAAAGGATGTAAACATTCGTAAAAGCTAAAAAGCTTCTTGGCAGCTTTGTGACCCAGGAAGGTCTTTTTCAAGGACCTAGGAACCCTCTCTTTGAGACGTAAACATCAGGGGAGAAAGCACCCCTATTTCCCAGTTTCTGTGGGAGGACCGAAGCCTAACTTCAGTGGGCACCTTGCTCCTAGTTGCAAATGTAGCTCCTTTCATAAAGATATGAGAACTCTTTCCTATTTTGTTTTCTTTTTTTCGGGATGAAGTCAATCGTACCAGTCTGCTCAGGCAGCTGTAATAAAGAACCACGGACTGGTTGGCTTAAACAGCAGACATTTGCTTCCTCACAGTTCTGGAGGCTACGCGTCTATGGCGAAGGTGCCGGCAAATTTGGTTTCTGGTGAGGGCTACCTTCCCGGCTTGTCCACGGCTGTGTCCTCACAAAGCCCCGCCCCAGTGGGTGTGTGCTGAGAGAGAGCACGAGAGCTCTCTTGTCTTTCCTCGTAAGGACGCTAATCATATTGGATGGGAGCCCCAAACCTAAGACCTCCCGGAGCCTTAACTACTCCTACTCCTCTAGAGGCCCCATCTCCAAATACAGCCACACTGGGGGTCAGGACTTGAACATATGAACGGGGGGCGCGGGGAGAGGACACAAACAGTCTGTAACACCAGTTAACTAATACATATGGTCACCCCAATTACCAGGTAAATTTAGGATGAACTATGGGCAAGAGATGGTGCCGGCAAGTCATCTCACTTGCCGACTGGCTGTCGTCAGTCTTGAGAGCCTGAGTGCAATGGGTTGCATCCGCTTGGCTCTGTAGAAGGGTGCGATCTCTTTCTGTCTTTGCAGTCTTTTAGCAGATTGCCCGTGATGTGCATCACATTCTGGTGCAATGCTTGTTCAATAATAAAACTGTTTTCCACCTTTGCGGAGACGCTGCCAGAGTTGGCAGGTGATTTTGTTTTTCATTATATTTTCCCAACACTACAACCCTCCCGCCCCCAAAACACCTGACCAATTGTCCCGGCACTTTTCTTCACTGATCTGAAACGGGGCCAGGAAGCCACAGAATTTGTATTCTAGTGTTTCTGGATGGCGTGCTCTTGTCATGCAAACGAAGTTTCTTAAATTTTCACCTGGAAGCAGATCCGGCAGTGACAAGGACATGGGGAAACCGGCATTCTGGCGGGAGGGCACAATTTCTAAAGAGCAGCTTTGCACCGCAGACCCAGAGCCTTAAACAAATAAATAGAAAAGTAAATAGAAAGTAATTCTACCTCTTGGGATCCATGTGAAGGAAACAACCATTCATGCAGAGATGTTTATACAAGACTCCCTATGAATCCTTATGTCTGATGGGGGAAAATTGAGAACCGTTTACGTGCTCGACAATTACATTGTAATGCATCTTTTGCCAGTCCATTCAATAACATGGTTTTGAAGCTCTTTACAAAGAGGTGAAGCTCCGAGGTCACCAGGAAAACATTTCAGGGAAAAACCCTAATATGCAACCTGCAAAACCTTATATGTTTATATGACTGCTGTACATTTAATGTATAATAAAACTATAAAAGTACAAAAGTTATTTCAAAATGCCGACGGGTAGTTAATGCTGAGACAGGACCCAGACAGACCCAGTTGGTTTTCACCTTCTTGCGTTTCCTAAACTATCTTCGATTACCTTGCACTACTTGACTCTCTGAATCCCAGGATCTCTGCGCCAACCCGAGGACAAGGGTGAGAAAACCTGGACGCGCAACAGCTGAAAAGAAACTCAAACACAGGAAAGCAGCTCCGTTTTATTTTCAGCGGTAACAAACATTTACGCAGCAATCCGAACGAGTGGGGAGAGAGCACCCAAGGGCCAGTGCAGGCAAACAATTAGCTCCCCCCGCCCCCCACCTATAAAGTGGCTGCTACTACAGGAATCATTGACCTAGGGAGGGCTGCGCTGCCCAGGAACAGACACGCGACCGGGCTTCAACCGCCCTTTCCCGGCCGAGGCTTAGCGAAAATCCAGGGCACGAAGCGCTGCATGGTCTGTCTGCACCACCACGGAGAGCTGGTTGAGCAAGGGGGCGACGGAAACTTGGAGGAGGCCAGAGTTTTCAGCAGTTACTGGGCTAAAAGTGAGCGAAAAGGAAAATCGCATTAGCGGAGCTAATTCCTCACTTCCCCCGCCCCCCAGCCCCAGCCCCAGTCCCGTGGCCATTCAACCTAATCCTTAGGTGTCTTGCTTAGAGCGCCCCCGTCAGGCGGCGACAGGCTCAGCACAGGCTTAACCCTTAGGCGTCTCCACGCGTCCAACAGCGGCCGCCTGGAGCTGAGACTGGCTCCGTCACCGGCTGCCAGGCCCGCTCAGCCCCGCCCCTTCCTTACAGAACCAGGCCACTGCCAATCACTGCGAACTCACGGTGGACCGTCCCTGCGAGGTGTCCGCCACCTGGGGCCAGGTACCGGTGGGCAATCTCCGCCTCCACGAAGGGCAGGAAAGGCACCGTGAGGGCGCTGGTGGAGATGCCGTTAAGGCGACTTTGTGCCTCGGGCGTCCTTCCCCCGAGGCCGCCCCTCAGCCCACCCCGGACCCCTCACACACCGTCTCTTCAGGACGTCCCCCGTGCCCGGCCCCTCGAATCTCTCCCTGCCCGTCCAAGGCCACCCCCGGCCCGTCCTTCCCCCGACCCCTGCCCTGACCCTGGGGGCTCTTTGGAAAGGATACAACTCCAGCACTCTGCGCCCAGGGCCTCCTTCCGAGGCTCAGGCCGACGCCGCGACCCGGGTCTCTCCACCCTGCCCCGGAGCGGGCGATGCCCCCTCGACCGGGGGAGCACCCCAGCCGCAGCGACCTCCGCTCTTGCGCCGCCCCATCCTGCAGCGCCTCTGGGGCCTGCGGGGACACCCGCTGCCCCGGCATCGCTCGCCTCACCACCTGCGCCTCCCGCTGCGCCTGCGTCTGGGGCCTGCATGGCTGCTCCGCTTCTCCCTCAGAGCCCACCGGGAAGCCAGCCGGCCTGCCGGACAACCAGCCGCCCAGGCGCTCAGGCTTCCGCACGACGCTCCGCCCCTTCCCCCACAATGCACGGCGGGATGCCCACTGCGCCGGCGCACACGGGCCGCCGGCATGCGGTCGGTTCCCGCCAAGCCCGCCTGCCGCCTGCCGCCTGCCGCCTGCGCGCCCCTGGCGGAGCGGTCGTGGGCGCTGCAGAGACTTGAGGCTCGCTCGCGAGGCCCCGCCGGACGCTCAGCACGAGAGGCGCCGCACGCTCCCCAGGGCGCCTGCGCAGACAGGCCCCTCGGAACCTGGGCAGGAGCGCTTCCGGTGCGGGTGGCGGCCGGGAGGTGGCGGGGCAGAGCCGAACGAGTCCAGACAGCGGAGAGCAGAAAGACCCGGCCGTGTGCGGCCGGGCAAATGGGGCCGAGACAGACGGCCTGAGTTAGCCTGGAGGGGAGACTGGCACCACGGTTGAGGACTTGGAGCGGTGTGCACAGAGGGAAAAATCGTGTCCATTCCCTGTGGTCCCTCTGTGTGTCCAAAGTCCCCCCATCTGTAAACGGCCAGGGCGAGGGTGGCAAGCTGGGGGAAACTGGAGCAGATCACAGAGCCTCTGCCAGTCTCCACCTTCTCAGACTCCAAGAATAACAGGCCGTTCGAATGAGCTCCTAGCCCCCAAGCAGCCAGCTCCCCCGCGCCAGCCCCGAAACTCACTTCCCTGGAGGGTGGGTTCCAAGAGCGCCCAAGTGCCCGTGGCGGCACCACCAAGAGGCGAATGGCAGCTTTCCATTCCCAAGGCCTTCCCGGCATCTCCCGAAGCACGCTACGCCAGGCACTAAGGGGCTACCTACCCCCACAACCCCTCCGACCCCTCCCCCAAATAAAGACAAAAACCCGTATGAGCTTAAAGGAAAGTGTCTCCCCAAATTGCGAGGTTATTATTGATGCTTGTGTTCGTGGCTGGCCCCTAGCACCACCTCACCCGCACGACCGCCCCGGAAATCAGTGCTGCAGTCGCTTTCATCCTCCCTTCCAGCCGTCAACAATACTCCTGTCCTGCCCCGGTCCTTCATAGTCCTACTCTCAGCCGTAGGACAAAATAGTCTGTTAGATCCCTAATGACTTAGTACTCAGCGGGGCTCACTCACCCCAGTGTGTGAATACATTTTCACAGGGAGCCGACGATTTAATCCACCAACCAGAGAAAAAATCTTCACTGACTGACAGTCTATGTGAGCTGTGGAGAGAGGTATGACAGAAGGAGGAACCAAGGTCTCACGGGTACTCCCACATGGGGGACAGGATGGAGACAGTGAGCTAAGATTTCGGGATACAAACCTGTCAAAGCAATTCCAATCCAAACGCCTCGATTGAGCTCCTGGAATCAAAGGCACTGTGGAGATCCAGACTTGTCACGATGGTTATTGTTAGGGTGTGAAGTCCGCACGCGGCTGAGAGAGATTTCTCAGACAAGGTTTAGGATACATAGAAGCGCAAAGTTTATTTACTCCCTCTCCGAAGAGAGAGAGAGGACACAGCGCCAGAAATAGAGAGGTGCTGGCCCTGAGGCCAAACGACCCTGACTCTTTATTAGGCCACACTGGGGGCGGGGGACTTATGACTGCAGCCCGATTAGCAGAAGACAGCGGAGAAACTGCTGTGTTGGCCTTTTCTGTTTCTCACGTAGCAGACTGAGAGCAGAAATTAGTTTCTTCTTTTCTCTTGATGGCGGGAGGCATCCGGTGCCATCTCTCCTGGAGGAAGCGGGAAGGAGTTCGAACTCCTACTGTCTGCTAAGCAACTTTTTGAAGGCCATTTAAACAAAACAAAACAAAACAAAACAAAAAAACCCTTTTTACAGGCAGCGAATTTCTGATGGCAGTCCATCAGGTAGTGTACCCTTTCCTCCCCTGTCCCAGAAACTCTTTTCCCTTTTGGAATGTGAATTGACCAGCTCTGGTGAACGATAATGAGGATTTACACCTTCTTTTGTTTGCTCAGCTTCCTTTAATTGCCAGGTAAACATCTCTGTGGGAGAGATATTCCTGTTACTAACCTCTGAGGCAGGGTTTATGCTACTCTCAGTGACTGCAAGTTAAAAATCTATTTTCTTGTTAGCCGTTAGCAAGACGGTTCTTTCAGTTATTACTCCACTTTCTCTCAACGTGCTCTAGGCACGTTCCCTCGCCCTCCGTGTGCTCCCTGCCTGGAGGACACTGCTCCCCGCCCCCCAGCCCCCAGGCCTGCCAGCGGCGTGGACCCATCATTCTCCTGTGCCAGGCCCAGCCCCCCAAATCTCAGGGCCAGGAGGTGACACAGGCCTTGTCTTGCTTGGTTCCTCTCTGCTGTTCCCAGGCCACTCTTCTACCTGCTGTGCTGGTTACTGCCCCTTACCCCACATCCGGTCAGCTGTCCTGCCCTGCTCCTCGCCCCAGACAGCTGGCCCATGGTGGACGGTGCCACTCAGGGGGCTCCCTTGTTCTGCCAGACAGACCTACTTGCAGACACACAGACAGCCCCACATGCACAAATAGGTGGTCACAGACTGACTTCCGCAGAGCTCAGCCTCACTGTGCAAGCAGTGCTGGCTGTCCCGTTGCTCTCGGGATGTCTGCATGGGGGCCTCCTCCACCGCCCCTGCCCGCCCACACTTTGGTGTGAAATGGGGGCAACTCTCCAGGAAAGGCAGGAGCAGGAGAGCCTGCCGCGTCGCTCCCCCTCGCCTCAGGAGCAGCTCCTGCCCTTGCGCGTTTCCTTCGGGACCCTTGTGGTGACTTTAGGGACAAGGGGGAAGCTTAACAAGCTGGAGGAACGTCTTGGGAAGGATGACGCAGCATGGTCTTTACCTCACCGGGGCTGGTCTCGGGATTGGTGCTACTGCATGTCCAACTTACCAACAGCAGCCCCTGTGAGGTACCACCTCGTGGGCACCAGCCAGCTGCCTGGTGGAAGGTGGATTATATTGGACCCCTTCCCCTATGCAGGGGGCAGCAGGTTTTTCTTTCTGGAATAGAAACTTTTCTTGCACGTGTACTGCCCTCCCACCTGCCATGGTTTTGCCAAAGATACCGTCCACGGACGTCCTAAAGTCTTATTCCCCATCATATCCTCCCAATGAAGGCTCTCCTGGACTGGATTTCAGGGATTTGCCTGGCTCTCCAGGGCTCCTCGTCCTATTGAACCAACAAGCCAAAGGGGGTTATCGTGTTGGCTGCGGTGATGGGTCCTGATTATCAAGAGGAGAGAGAACTGCTGCCACATCGTGAGGTCAGGGAAAAGCGTATGCCTGAGAGCCACAGCGTTTGGGGCAGCGCCTCCTAGTACTGCCATGTGGAAAGGTCAAATTTACTGGGGGTTGACTAACCGCAACCCCTTGTGGACAGGGCCAGCAAGGGCCCAGCCCCTTCAGGAATAAAAGCGTGGGTCACTGCATCCTCATCAGCTGGGATGTTAGCTGAGGGCAATGGGGACGTGATAGGAAATGAAAACATGAAAAACTCAAGCATGACCTTTTGTCTAATTGCAGAAACGAGGACTGCAGCAGTTGCGTCCAATTCACTTCTTTGTTATTTCCTGCCTGCCTATTTTTATTTGCATTCCCAAATTTCCCTCCCTCCCCACCTTCCCTCCACTATTTTATACTGGTTGCTATGGTTTGAATGTGTACCCGAAGTTCACGTGTTGAAAACTCAATCCCCAAGGCAGCAGTGTGGGGCTTTTAAGAGGTGATTAGGTCATGAGGGCTCTGCCTTTACAAGTGGATTAATGCCGTTATCATGGAAGTGGGTTGGTTATCATGGGAGTGGGTTCCTGGTAAAAGGACGAGTTTGGCCTCCTTCCTTTCTCTGTCTCTGTCTGTGTCTCTGTCTCACTCTCTCTTGCTCTCTTGCCCTTCTGCCTACCGCCATGGGATGACACGGTGATCTGGAGGCACTCGCCAGATACAGGGCCCTTGACCTTGGACTTCCCAGTCTCCAGAACTGTAAGGGATAAATCTCTGCTGCCTAGAAATTACCCAGTCTCAGGTGTCCTGTTGTAGCAGACAGAGCAAACTAAGACACTGGTTATGTTGGTGGAAGGTAACGTTGTAATTTATTCCACAGACTATCAGTTATCCACACAATATTATCAACGAACTAGAGATGGAACAAACATTACCAAGAGATGAGTGAGGCTATGAGTCCTTGCTGATGGGGAGAGAGTGTGTGTTTTTATTTGTTTGAAGGATGGTGGCATTGTGGCAGGCAGGAGGTTGTGCTGCTATTAACATCTGAAAACGTAAGTAATGGATTGATATGTGTAAAGCGCTTGAAACAGCATCTGGAACGTATAGTATCCGCGATTACTGCCTATCGTAGGAAGTGTACATATGGATGTGGAGGAGCCCAAGGAAGGACTGTGGTGCGTTCTGTGGTCTGGTTCCTCGCCATCCAACCCCACCTTCGCCTAGTGAGCCTTCTTCAACAGCAGACACTGGGCGGATGAAAAAAAACTACACGTCCCTGGCTCCTTTGGAAGGAGCATTTGGTGCTGCCTCACAGGATATGGCCTATATTGGGCCAATTAGTTGCACTGGCACGTGACTCAGAAAGCAGAGTGAGGTGGAATCTGCTACTTCTGCAAGTCACAGAGATGTAAGTTTCCACGTAAAAGTGTGCCGTGTCTGCCGTGGTTACATTGCGAATAGCCTGACAACTTGAGGAAATATTTTTCTAGTATTCACCAAAAACTGTGATCTGACTCAGCAAACAGGTCACGCACGTCCTTGCTGAAGGTGTGAAGGGCCTTCTTCCACTTTTGTCTGTCTTGGTAATGTAAATGAAAATAGCAACCATCATTCATGTCAGAACGGTAAGTGTTCATCACCTTCAAACATAGATTGGGCACAGTTACAAGAGCTTGGCAAAAGCCACTAAAGCAACCTGTGAGAATGCATTAGGTATGTGGAATTAACAATAAAGAATATTTTATAACTTATTATTGTTTGTAAATTCTGTGCCACACACTATATGTGAGTCAAATTGTAATAAAGTTACGTGTGTATGTATGTGTATATGCCTACTTTCCACCCCCCTCTACACACGCACGCACACACACACACACACACCCTCGGAGAAGCAGTCGTCAAACATTTAGCAGCGCACCACTGCTAAGAAGGGACGGTCAGGCACCAGGGAGAGCGGTTACCAGACATAGGCTTGAAGGCACAAGGACAGGGGCTGGTGCTACGGCACCCCGGTGAGACCTAGAGCCCTTTCGGGGAATTCTGCTGCTCCCTGAGCTGTAGGGAGGCCGGGAGGTTGCAGGGGGATGGAATATCTTTGGCTGTCTGTCCTCCTAGCCTGTGGTGTTTTGTGTCTTCCATGGGCTTAGCCCAAGGGGCAGAACAAGGGAGCCCCCTGAGTGGCACCGTCCACCATGGGCCAGCTGTCTGGGGCGAGGAGCAGGGCAGGACAGCTGACCGGATGTGGGGTAAGGGGCAGTAACCAGCACAGCAGGTAGAAGAGTGGCCTGGGAACGGCAGAGAGGAACCAAGCAAGACAAGGCCTGTGTCACCTCCTGGCCCTGAGATTTGGGGGGCTGGGCCTGGCACAGGAGAATGATGGGTCCACGCCGCTGGCAGGCCTGGGGGCTGGGGGGCGGGGAGCAGTGTCCTCCAGGCAGGGAGCACACGGAGGGCGAGGGAACGTGCCTAGAGCACGTTGAGAGAAAGTGGAGTAATAACTGAAAGAACCGTCTTGCTAACGGCTAACAAGAAAATAGATTTTTAACTTGCAGTCACTGAGAGTAGCATAAACCCTGCCTCAGAGGTTAGTAACAGGAATATCTCTCCCACAGAGATGTTTACCTGGCAATTAAAGGAAGCTGAGCAAACAAAAGAAGGTGTAAATCCTCATTATCGTTCACCAGAGCTGGTCAATTCACATTCCGAAAGGGAAAAGAGTTTCTGGGACAGGGGAGGAAAGGGTACACTACCTGATGGACTGCCATCAGAAATTCGCTGCCTGTAAAAAGGGTTTGTTTTGTTTTGTTTTGTTTTGTTTTGTTTAAATGGCCTTCAAAAAGTTGCTTAGCAGACAGTAGGAGTTCGAACTCCTTCCCGCTTCCTCCAGGAGAGATGGCACCGGATGCCTCCCGCCATCAAGAGAAAAGAAGAAACTAATTTCTGCTCTCAGTCTGCTACGTGAGAAACAGAAAAGGCCAACACAGCAGTTTCTCCGCTGTCTTCTGCTAATCGGGCTGCAGTCATAAGTCCCCCGCCCCCAGTGTGGCCTAATAAAGAGTCAGGGTCGTTTGGCCTCAGGGCCAGCACCTCTCTATTTCTGGCGCTGTGTCCTCTCTCTCTCTTCGGAGAGGGAGTAAATAAACTTTGCGCTTCTATGTATCCTAAACCTTGTCTGAGAAATCTCTCTCAGCCGCGTGCGGACTTCACACCCTAACAATAACCATCGTGACAAGTCTGGATCTCCACAGTGCCTTTGATTCCAGGAGCTCAATCGAGGCGTTTGGATTGGAATTGCTTTGACAGGTTTGTATCCCGAAATCTTAGCTCACTGTCTCCATCCTGTCCCCCATGTGGGAGTACCCGTGAGACCTTGGTTCCTCCTTCTGTCATACCTCTCTCCACAGCTCACATAGACTGTCAGTCAGTGAAGATTTTTTCTCTGGTTGGTGGATTAAATCGTCGGCTCCCTGTGAAAATGTATTCACACACTGGGGTGAGTGAGCCCCGCTGAGTACTAAGTCATTAGGGATCTAACAGACTATTTTGTCCTACGGCTGAGAGTAGGACTATGAAGGACCGGGGCAGGACAGGAGTATTGTTGACGGCTGGAAGGGAGGATGAAAGCGACTGCAGCACTGATTTCCGGGGCGGTCGTGCGGGTGAGGTGGTGCTAGGGGCCAGCCACGAACACAAGCATCAATAATAACCTCGCAATTTGGGGAGACACTTTCCTTTAAGCTCATACGGGTTTTTGTCTTTATTTGGGGGAGGGGTCGGAGGGGTTGTGGGGGTAGGTAGCCCCTTAGTGCCTGGCGTAGCGTGCTTCGGGAGATGCCGGGAAGGCCTTGGGAATGGAAAGCTGCCATTCGCCTCTTGGTGGTGCCGCCACGGGCACTTGGGCGCTCTTGGAACCCACCCTCCAGGGAAGTGAGTTTCGGGGCTGGCGCGGGGGAGCTGGCTGCTTGGGGGCTAGGAGCTCATTCGAACGGCCTGTTATTCTTGGAGTCTGAGAAGGTGGAGACTGGCAGAGGCTCTGTGATCTGCTCCAGTTTCCCCCAGCTTGCCACCCTCGCCCTGGCCGTTTACAGATGGGGGGACTTTGGACACACAGAGGGACCACAGGGAATGGACACGATTTTTCCCTCTGTGCACACCGCTCCAAGTCCTCAACCGTGGTGCCAGTCTCCCCTCCAGGCTAACTCAGGCCGTCTGTCTCGGCCCCATTTGCCCGGCCGCACACGGCCGGGTCTTTCTGCTCTCCGCTGTCTGGACTCGTTCGGCTCTGCCCCGCCACCTCCCGGCCGCCACCCGCACCGGAAGCGCTCCTGCCCAGGTTCCGAGGGGCCTGTCTGCGCAGGCGCCCTGGGGAGCGTGCGGCGCCTCTCGTGCTGAGCGTCCGGCGGGGCCTCGCGAGCGAGCCTCAAGTCTCTGCAGCGCCCACGACCGCTCCGCCAGGGGCGCGCAGGCGGCAGGCGGCAGGCGGCAGGCGGGCTTGGCGGGAACCGACCGCATGCCGGCGGCCCGTGTGCGCCGGCGCAGTGGGCATCCCGCCGTGCATTGTGGGGGAAGGGGCGGAGCGTCGTGCGGAAGCCTGAGCGCCTGGGCGGCTGGTTGTCCGGCAGGCCGGCTGGCTTCCCGGTGGGCTCTGAGGGAGAAGCGGAGCAGCCATGCAGGCCCCAGACGCAGGCGCAGCGGGAGGCGCAGGTGGTGAGGCGAGCGATGCCGGGGCAGCGGGTGTCCCCGCAGGCCCCAGAGGCGCTGCAGGATGGGGCGGCGCAAGAGCGGAGGTCGCTGCGGCTGGGGTGCTCCCCCGGTCGAGGGGGCATCGCCCGCTCCGGGGCAGGGTGGAGAGACCCGGGTCGCGGCGTCGGCCTGAGCCTCGGAAGGAGGCCCTGGGCGCAGAGTGCTGGAGTTGTATCCTTTCCAAAGAGCCCCCAGGGTCAGGGCAGGGGTCGGGGGAAGGACGGGCCGGGGGTGGCCTTGGACGGGCAGGGAGAGATTCGAGGGGCCGGGCACGGGGGACGTCCTGAAGAGACGGTGTGTGAGGGGTCCGGGGTGGGCTGAGGGGCGGCCTCGGGGGAAGGACGCCCGAGGCACAAAGTCGCCTTAACGGCATCTCCACCAGCGCCCTCACGGTGCCTTTCCTGCCCTTCGTGGAGGCGGAGATTGCCCACCGGTACCTGGCCCCAGGTGGCGGACACCTCGCAGGGACGGTCCACCGTGAGTTCGCAGTGATTGGCAGTGGCCTGGTTCTGTAAGGAAGGGGCGGGGCTGAGCGGGCCTGGCAGCCGGTGACGGAGCCAGTCTCAGCTCCAGGCGGCCGCTGTTGGACGCGTGGAGACGCCTAAGGGTTAAGCCTGTGCTGAGCCTGTCGCCGCCTGACGGGGGCGCTCTAAGCAAGACACCTAAGGATTAGGTTGAATGGCCACGGGACTGGGGCTGGGGCTGGGGGGCGGGGGAAGTGAGGAATTAGCTCCGCTAATGCGATTTTCCTTTTCGCTCACTTTTAGCCCAGTAACTGCTGAAAACTCTGGCCTCCTCCAAGTTTCCGTCGCCCCCTTGCTCAACCAGCTCTCCGTGGTGGTGCAGACAGACCATGCAGCGCTTCGTGCCCTGGATTTTCGCTAAGCCTCGGCCGGGAAAGGGCGGTTGAAGCCCGGTCGCGTGTCTGTTCCTGGGCAGCGCAGCCCTCCCTAGGTCAATGATTCCTGTAGTAGCAGCCACTTTATAGGTGGGGGGCGGGGGGAGCTAATTGTTTGCCTGCACTGGCCCTTGGGTGCTCTCTCCCCACTCGTTCGGATTGCTGCGTAAATGTTTGTTACCGCTGAAAATAAAACGGAGCTGCTTTCCTGTGTTTGAGTTTCTTTTCAGCTGTTGCGCGTCCAGGTTTTCTCACCCTTGTCCTCGGGTTGGCGCAGAGATCCTGGGATTCAGAGAGTCAAGTAGTGCAAGGTAATCGAAGATAGTTTAGGAAACGCAAGAAGGTGAAAACCAACTGGGTCTGTCTGGGTCCTGTCTCAGCATTAACTACCCGTCGGCATTTTGAAATAACTTTTGTACTTTTATAGTTTTATTATACATTAAATGTACAGCAGTCATATAAACATATAAGGTTTTGCAGGTTGCATATTAGGGTTTTTCCCTGAAATGTTTTCCTGGTGACCTCGGAGCTTCACCTCTTTGTAAAGAGCTTCAAAACCATGTTATTGAATGGACTGGCAAAAGATGCATTACAATGTAATTGTCGAGCACGTAAACGGTTCTCAATTTTCCCCCATCAGACATAAGGATTCATAGGGAGTCTTGTATAAACATCTCTGCATGAATGGTTGTTTCCTTCACATGGATCCCAAGAGGTAGAATTACTTTCTATTTACTTTTCTATTTATTTGTTTAAGGCTCTGGGTCTGCGGTGCAAAGCTGCTCTTTAGAAATTGTGCCCTCCCGCCAGAATGCCGGTTTCCCCATGTCCTTGTCACTGCCGGATCTGCTTCCAGGTGAAAATTTAAGAAACTTCGTTTGCATGACAAGAGCACGCCATCCAGAAACACTAGAATACAAATTCTGTGGCTTCCTGGCCCCGTTTCAGATCAGTGAAGAAAAGTGCCGGGACAATTGGTCAGGTGTTTTGGGGGCGGGAGGGTTGTAGTGTTGGGAAAATATAATGAAAAACAAAATCACCTGCCAACTCTGGCAGCGTCTCCGCAAAGGTGGAAAACAGTTTTATTATTGAACAAGCATTGCACCAGAATGTGATGCACATCACGGGCAATCTGCTAAAAGACTGCAAAGACAGAAAGAGATCGCACCCTTCTACAGAGCCAAGCGGATGCAACCCATTGCACTCAGGCTCTCAAGACTGACGACAGCCAGTCGGCAAGTGAGATGACTTGCCGGCACCATCTCTTGCCCATAGTTCATCCTAAATTTACCTGGTAATTGGGGTGACCATATGTATTAGTTAACTGGTGTTACAGACTGTTTGTGTCCTCTCCCCGCGCCCGCCGTTCATATGTTCAAGTCCTGACCCCCAGTGTGGCTGTATTTGGAGATGGGGCCTCTAGAGGAGTAGGAATAGTTAAGGCTCCGGGAGGTCTTAGGTTTGGGGCTCCCATCCAATATGATTAGCGTCCTTACGAGGAAAGACAAGAGAGCTCTCGTGCTCTCTCTCAGCACACACCCACTGGGGCGGGGCTTTGTGAGGACACAGCCGTGGACAAGCCGGGAAGGTAGCCCTCACCAGAAACCAAATTTGCCGGCACCTTCGCCATAGACGCGTAGCCTCCAGAACTGTGAGGAAGCAAATGTCTGCTGTTTAAGCCAACCAGTCCGTGGTTCTTTATTACAGCTGCCTGAGCAGACTGGTACGATTGACTTCATCCCGAAAAAAAGAAAACAAAATAGGAAAGAGTTCTCATATCTTTATGAAAGGAGCTACATTTGCAACTAGGAGCAAGGTGCCCACTGAAGTTAGGCTTCGGTCCTCCCACAGAAACTGGGAGATAGGGGTGCTTTCTCCCCTGATGTTTACGTCTCAAAGAGAGGGTTCCTAGGTCCTTGAAAAAGACCTTCCTGGGTCACAAAGCTGCCAAGAAGCTTTTTAGCTTTTACGAATGTTTACATCCTTTTCAAAAGAGACAGAGAGAGAACTTAAAAATTCTCTAAAGTGAATGCTTTAACAGTGCGGTCCCCCAAACCCTGCGGACCGGTTCCGGCTTGTGGCCTGTTAGGAACCGGGCCAAACAGCAGCGGGCGAAGCTTCATCTGTATTTACGGCCACTCCCCATGGCTCCCATCACCACCTGAGCTCCATCCACCTCCTGTCAGATCAGTCACTGTCTCCCTTCACCCCCAGATGGGACCGCCTAGTTGCAGGAAAAGCAGCTCAGGGGCTCTCGCTGATTCTGCGTTATGGTGAGTTGTATAATGGTGTCATTATGTATTACCACGTAATAGTGATAGAAATAAAGTGCACAATAAATGTCACGTGCTTGAATCACCCCCAAACCATCCCCCACACCCCCAGGTCCATGGAAAAATTGTCTTCCAGGAAACTGGTCCCTGGTGCCAAAAAGGTTGGCGACAGGTGCTTTGACAAATGAGAGGAGGAGGAGTCTCTTCCCTTAATCTTCAACAGGGAGAATTAAGCCTCTTATTTTTATTAATATGTTTGCATCAGATGCAAACACGCTGTGTCCTGCAAACTTGCTGAACTCACTAATCAGTCTAGTAGCTCCTTTGTCAGATCTTCTACGTAGACGGTCATGTCTGCAAACAAAGGCAGCTTTCCTTCTTCCTCACCGGTCTGGACGCCTGTCGCTGCCTGGTTTCTCTCCTCATAACGGGTTGCATTTTCTTGCTTCTGTGCACCCCTGGTAGTTTTCGACTGGATGCGGGAGGTTGTGCCTTTTTCCTTGACTGCTGGGTATTTCTGTTTTCCTAGACATGTCCATGAGCTGTGTTCTGGGATGCAGTTAAGTTACTTGGAAACAGTTTGATCCTTGCTTTGAAGTCTTGCTTTGAAGATGTGCGGCGTGGGACCAGGGCAGCTCTTAGTGTACGATGAATTTTCCCACGCTGCTGAGGCGAGACCCTTCTGAGCGCCCTGGCCGATGATGAGGTTCTCCGTCCTGGCGGGTGGGAACAGCCACCAGTCCCTACCCTGCTTGAGCACTGGGCAGAGTTACCTTGCATTTTCTCAGGGGGGTTGGGGGTGGGGTCCTTCCCCTGGCCTCAGGGTAGTTCCCTCACAACGCTTGTGCTCATCAGTGGTCTGCCTGCCGAGTACTCGACTACTCGGGCGGGACCCTCTGCGGATACCCAGGGTTCTTTCCCTCTGCAGCTCTTCTCTCTGGTCCTCTGCCCTGCCAACCGCAGCGGCCCGGACTCTCTGACCCATCTCCTAAACTCCGGGTGTCCACGGGGCTCCACCAGGAAACGCTCTCTCTGGTTTTTTCCCCTCTCTCTTTTGTCTTTTTTTCTTTCTTTCTTGATTCATATTTTATAGGCATTAATTACTGATCGGTCGTTGAGACTTTAGCTCTTTTACAACACTATCTGCTCTGCCTTCCCCTCCTCGCCCTCCCTTCATGGTTCCATCAGATTCTATTCATTTCTGAGGGTTCCCCCCACCCCCACCCCCACCCCGTGTTAAAAATGGCCTGGTTTCTTTTCGTTTGGTTAGTTTCTGTAATCTCGTAATGGTATATTTTAAACTATCTCCCTTAGTGTCCTCTGTCCTGTCTGTCGGGCTGGTTCTGTCTATGCTGACTGACTGCACAGCTGTCATCCGGGGACTTCCCTCTGTCCTCGGCTGGAATCCAATCCTGCCTCCCGTGTATTGCTCTTTACTATTTCACTCCTTACTTTTGTTGAGTTGTATTTGTTTTGTAACTCAGGTTTATTGAGGTACAATTTTCATACTGTAAAATTCACACCTTTCTGGCGTACTGTCCTGTGAATTTTTGCGGGTGCATACAGCCGGTTGCCACCACCACGACTGAGATATAGAACATTTCCAACACCCCAAATGTTCCCTCCTGCCCATTTCTAGTCAACTCCTCCCTCAGTCCCTGGCCCCGGGAACTCTCAAGAGTCAGGCGAAACAAAGGACAGCCCTTTCGCTGGCTCTTCAGGGAGCCATCCCACAGGTTGAGACGGACAACCAAAATTCTTTGGGAAGAAGGTCCGCGTTGCTGCTGCTGGCACTAGCTACCTGGGCCAGGTGTGCTGGCCGTGGTCCTCCTGGCTGCTGCTGATCTGGGTATTGGGGGATGTCACTGCTCTCTTACCACAACAGCAGCACCCCCTTTCTTCGCCAGTTCTTTCCCTGGTGGTTGCAACGTTTTGACTAGATTCCAGCGTTCTGCAAAAGTGGATTCTGACGGTTTTTGCCAGCTCATTAGTTGCTTTTGTGGAGGAATGGAGCCCTGGAGTTTCCTGCTACCTACTACTGTTTCTGGAGTTGTCACCCAGAAGACCCATGCATTATATGTTAATTACTAAATAACCAAGTTCTACAGCCAAATTCAGGGAGGAAAGGAGGAAGGGAGGGAGGGGGGTGGGAGGGAGAGTGTAAAGAGAGAAGGCAAATAGAGAAGAGAATGGGAGAGGAGAGAGAGAGACAGAGAGAGAGAATAAGGAAGCAAGCAAGCAACAGTCTTGGGCTCTGGGGTAGATACAGCACAGCTTGCACTCAGAGGTCTTAGTGTGTGGCCATTGGCAGTTAGTAAACCTATGCAGTTTTTAACTTTGTTACCCCAAAGGCTACGAAAAATGGTGACTCAATCACTATTTTCAGCAACTGCGGTGATGTTAGAGACTATAAGTTTTGTATGTTATCACTAGAGTGATAAATGCAGATGCGTTATCCCTACATCAGTGGGGTAGAAATCGTTGCTTTAGTTGACCAAATACTTACAGCTTTTGCCTCAAACAAATAAAGATATTTGTAAGACGGCAGAAACCTCATTTGCACTGCAATTGTCATCTATTACCTTCCCAATTTATCCCTAATATTTTCCTCTGAGGCCGTGATGACAATGATGATACCTATATTCTGCTGTGTTTTAGTGACGATGTTACATACGTGAAAAAAGTGGGATAATTAATAATCGTAAGGTCAGCTATAAATGATGCAGCAGTGTCATTTGCAAATGAAAATAAACACGGTATTTCTGTGCCAGAAAAAAATGAAAATGTGTATATCTCCTAGTTGCGTGACTCTATGTCCCATAGCTAGGGCAATGAACCATCCCTCTCTGGGAAGTTCCTTCGCTTCCCCAAACGCTTCCCCAAAGAGTGACCCGAGTATTTGCTAAGTGTTTCGTAGGGCTATGGTTTCCAACTTTAAAGTTATGTTAACCGTGTAAAATAAAAATTGAAGCCATTCAGTGGTAATTCCAGAGACAGCACATCCATTCTCGTGTAAATTAGGGATACAGTTTGGTTATGTTAATAGCAGTAAGGCAGTGCCTGAAATAGAGAAGAAAAGAGAATCGAGTTTCAGAGATCTATGGTCTTAGAGAAATTATCAAGGAATGATCAGTTTGGGAAGATAAATTACGGTGATCACGTGAAAAGCTGTAATATTCACGAAATCAAGTCGTGAAACAAGCAGCATATACCAGGCGTGATAGTAATCTAAACTTAACTCGGGGTACTGTGTTGTGTTAAGTTTCTAGATAAATACATTGAACACATATCTTATTTTGGCTGGTGATTATTTTAATGCAGCATGAAGCCAAGCGATAAATCTTGATAAGGCAATCAATGTCAACAAGGAATCTACCGATATTACTATCGTAAAAACAGCATAATCACATACACCGCGGGAGATGAGTAATGCTAAGCATTACCCATTGGATGGATTCCTTATAAATCATAGTAATGCCACACAAATCACATTTGTTGATACGACCAGAGCGTCCAACATTTCTAACACTCACGTTGCTTACTTGAGAATTGCAAGACATATTGAATGTTCCCAAACCAAGACCTTGGAAACAGCTCGATAAGCAGGTTTTCCATATCTTCAAAGTCCATTCAGAGCTCTGCTGTGAACTCAGAAGAGCAAAATCTAGGAATTTTATCTGATTTTAAATGAAAAAGTAAAATTCCCATTTTAAATTTATTTAGCAAAATGTTCACCTTTTAAAAACACAAATGCAGAAGTGCCCGATTTAAACTTTCCCAGAAACGGATACCGGTAAACTACACAATAAGACAGGGCTATAAAGTAATGAAGACAAGAAATAATGATAGTCATTGTGGTGGTTTGCAAAGGGACCACAAATTCCTCCCGCCCGCTGTGTGCCTTTGTGGAGTGACTTTGTCGTTTGCTCCTCCCGACAAGGGGTGAAGCCAATTTCTCCATCGCTTAGACGTGGGCTCAACCCTGCGACTTGTACTGGCCAAAGGGACATAGCAAACTTGCCCCAAGCAGAGATTTTTGAAGCACTCGCACCTCAGGCTTTGCCCTCTCTTGCCACGGGGGAGCCCTTTGTCACCGTGATGTGATCGAGCCGGGGCTGACCTCCTACAGGATGAGGGATCTGTGGAGAGAAGAGGCAGCCATCTCACTCATCGTAGCCAACCTGGACGGGTGCGTGAAGATGTTCTAGATCATCCAGCCCCAGCCAGTTGGCCTAAAATGAGAAAAACTGCCCAGTCAATGCCCACAACTGAGGCCAGTAATAAATGCCGGCTTGAAGCCATTAAGTTTGGGGGCGACGTGTTTTGCAGCAAGAACGAACTGAGTCAGTCTTCACGTAGCTTTGTCTGGCTTTCATGCAACTAAACTCTTTTTCAGAACCACCATCATTACAACAAAAGGTCGACAAAATCCAGCACCATCAAAGCAAAAAATTAAGTTAAATGCAATTAACGTTATAGCAGGATAGGAAATTTTTGATTTATCAAAAGTAATATTTTCTCATGCTTCCCCATAGAAACTATGTTACTGTCCATTAGTGTCACGAATTCCAACATAATATACAAGAGTGGACACTACATTTGATAAGCTATTTACCCAATTAAACATCACACCCAATAAAATGTAAGGCACTGGGAAATCTTAAAATTAATTTCTCTGAAAGAGCCTTTTCCTTGATCGGATGCTTTGTCAAGATCCCGCTTTGATAGAGTCTCGGTTATCTGGCCTGGTCGGGAGGCTTTGCTTCTGCCCTCCTGATTTCGTTTCCGCTGATCAGAAGAGGAAACCAACGTGGCAAAGGTGTAGGAAGGTGAGTGAAGCGCTGCTCGAGATGCTGACGGCAAGTGATGGAAAGACGAAGAGGGCGAGAGTGACAGGGTGTGACCTAGGCGCTGACGAAACGAGGACAACAAAAAGAGCAGTTAGTGCCACAGGTAACCTGCAGACGTTTGCGTAAGTTATAGTAAATTCTTCTTTTCCTACTTCAGGATAAAAGGAAAAAACACGGTAAAATGCACTCTCACGTCCACATGAAACTGAGACAAAGAATGTAGCAGGAAGAAAAGAAAAGAAAATGAAAAACTTGTCAACAAACGGCTTTTGTTGTCCTGCACGGGTACTGCAGGATGAGAGGCAGAAGGGCCGAAGATACTCCTTTATGGCAGCTTGTGTCGATAATTCACTTCGCAAATAGTCCCAGGCAAGAAACGAGATGGCAGACAGTTACCGATCACACGCGAAGCATACTGAGGGAAAATATTTGCGCACACTTTCATTTCAAAAACTGAGAAAGCGATAGAGAGAGAAAATCAATTTAACTTAAACGTTTCGTCAGGAAAATGAAAAGAACAAATACGTCTAGAATAATGGTGTTTTTTTTTTTTTTTTAAATTGCCTAGTCATAACTAGAGCATCTGTAGGAGCGAAGCAGTGAGTGTAAGACACGTTGCACAACGTGGCGGTCAGCTAACTGTTCCTCTCGTCGTCCCCCTCCTTATTTCCCAGTCAGTTGAATTTCATAATCGATACTTTTTTTTAACCCGGTTAAAAGGCTAGGGGCCAGGTAATTCAGTTTCAGTCAGGTGTCAGGGTCAAAGAAACAGTTCGGCAGCTCAAAGCACATTTTAATGGTTCAAAACCTTTATTTGCACATCTTAAAATCCACGAAAAGAATCCGAATACAAAATTCCTTTCCCTCTCCCTCTCCTCACTCTTTTTTCTCCTTTCCGGAATTACGTGGGTTGACCTAACCTTTCCTCAGCAAGAATGACTCTTTCCTCTTTGGGAGGAAATCAAACGTGTCTAAATTAAAATTGGGTTCTTTCCCATGCTTGATGTCATGATCTCATGTGAGTTCTATTATCGAGTTGGTGGGTAACTCTCCCATCATTTTTTTTTTCTTTTCTCAGACACAGATACACAAACATATATTCACATAGATGGACGGATGTTTTGGTGGTTGCTCTTAAAAGGGAGGAGAAGGAGACAAAGGACGGAGAGCAAAACTGACTGGGGCATATGATAAAAATGCACTTAAATAATAGGAGTGTCTAGCATTTCATTTTATATTGTTTGCATTGCTGCAGCATGAACCCTCTCCATCTCCTTAAAACTTAAGTCAGGTCTTTACACAATCAAATCTCACTCGTGAGTGTGTGTGTGTGTGTGTGTGTGTGTGTGTGGCGGGGGGCGCCTTTTCGGGGTTAAGGAAATTGGGGAATTCAGGAAATGACAGAGTTTCCTATTTGGGCATATGACATGGCAGAGGAGAGAACTTGCTCACGGTACAGGGGAACAGCAAAGGAAGAATTCAGTGGTGATAGGACATGAGAGCTAGAGGCGATCATTGGATTGTGAGTCCCCTGGAAATCCATCGAAATCTTGTGAACATCACTGGGTGTTTTGCAGGACGCAGAGCGAGAGTTAAAGCCAAATTTCTTAGTTTCTGAAAAGCAGGGTGATCAAAGGCAACATATGGGTTCACTTGTAATGAGAGCGTTGCAGCATGTCACCTCTTAATAAAACTCAGACTATATCGAATGTAATTTTTCCATCTTTTTTTGATCCCTGGGAATTTCAGGATCTTGATCTGTCTCAGTAAGTTCGTGATAAAGATTGCTCATTTTATGCTCAACGTCTCTAATCATCAGGGAAATGCAAATCGAAACCACAATGAGATATCAC
>RJWJ010021494.1:0-26702 GCA_004363605.1 Indri indri
TTTGCTGGAGCAAGTCCAATTGCATGAGTCCAATTGCAATTAGGCAATGAATGCCTGTCCTTTTGCTTAAAACAGTAGTCGGCAAACTACAGCCCAAAGGCCAAATCCAGCCTGCCTCTTGATTTTGCATATAGTTTTATCAGAACACAGCCACCAATCTGTTTATGTATTGTGAATGGCTACTTTTGTACTATATCAGCAGAGTTGAGTGGTTACAATAAGGATTGTATGACCCATAAAGCTGAAAATACTATCTGCTTTTTGCAGAAAAAGCTTGCCATCCTCTACCCTAGGATTTTGCTAAGTGCTATGCCGAAATAAAGGTGTAAAGTACTATTTCTTTCTCTTAAAAGGATGTCATCTTATTGGATTGAGAAGTTGATCACGGACAAGATATTTAGTTACTAAGATAGAATTTAAGAAATGTCGAATTTATGCAATGTTGATTGCATTTATATAAATAATTCAGAGAGGAGAGATCAGGCTGATGACATCACAGAAAGCTCTGTGATGAAATGAACTTTGCACAGTGGGCAGGTTTTGAATCAGAAAATTTCAAAGCTGGAAAGTAGATTTGAAGACATCTGGTAGAGGGGTTTCCAACCACTTAACCATAGGCCAGTGTCAGTCTGTGATGTATTTTCTCCTAATTACCAATAAAAAGAAAAAAAATCACAACATGGCTGAGGATTTCAAGGCAGAGCTTATCTTGTACCTGCCCATTGTGCGCTGTGCCTCCTTGTATGTGGTAAGCTTCATAAAGCTAAATTTATTCAAGCTAAGAATTACATTCTTCCTGCATTTGTGTTGAGATTTCCTTTTTTCTCTTTTTTGAAATGACATTGATGTGCTGCTTCTACAATAATTTGTACCCTTGCTTGGAAGAATAATATTTGACCACCTGGTATTTGCTCCCTCAATATTTTTTAATGTTCAGTATGCCATGGAATCCAGGAGACTAGGAAATACAGACTTGAACAGGTTCTAGTCGATGTCCCAATTTCTTCTAAGTCAGTGGCACCAAATGGCTGATGGAATTGACTAGAAGAGACAACAGGAGGAAGAAGTTAAGTTTCAGGTTGGGATTAACTTTGTCAATTTTTTCCCAACTCACGGCCATCAAACTGCATTTGGCTTCTGCACCAAAGACTCTCAGTGTTCTAAAACTCCCACTTCTAGCAAGCACTGCTCTGCAGGGCCTATTAGGGGTTTTCTTAAGTTGAAACAAACATTCAGACTCACAAACCCATCATAGCCCACATGTGACTTCGGTCTACTAAAAAGGTTGGGATTCAGAATGCACAGCTCCCAGGAGGGCAGCAGCAGGCATTGTTCGTCTGTGGAAATCCTTGCAGCAGCCCATGTAATAATTTTAATGGTCATCAGGGCATATATTTCAAGGTGACAGCTCAAGTATAAGGAGACCAGATCCACATCAGGCAGGCATACTAGTCCCCTGGCCCCACAGGAGCCAGTATCTCTTGTGGCAACAACACACGAAGAGTTTTCAGGGTGCATGCAAGACACATACCCAGTAAACAGTACATTCACCCCACTCAGGGAAGCCCACAGCTATGGCTTCCTATTAGTTACATATTTTTCTCCCAGTCAAAATATAATCTTCCAAATATGGAGTCATTTTATCATTAGCAATGTTGCCTAGCAACACTTGACATATTACCCTTATCAGGTTACCAGGGAAACAGAGCTGAGAATTAATCAAAAGGTTAAATTCCTATGCAGAAGGAAAGAGGGTTTTATTCACCCTTTGCCTACAACTGCATTCCAAGCCCTTAGAATGGCAGGTGACAAGTGAACATCTGGTCCTCTAAAGTTACCAGGAAAGCCGATCAAGCAGGTTGTCCCGTTCAGACAAGAGGGGAATGTTCATCCTCTCAAGTGACATCCCAGAGGTTCCGAGTTGCTATACATCTATGAATAAAAAGCTATTCGAATAGCCACAACACTCTCATTCTTAAGACCTTTTCCCAAATACCTCTTGTTCCCAGAAGCCCTTCCCGGCCACCTTGATTAACTTGCATCCATATGGGCTATTCTCTATCATGGCACCATCTTCATTCCCTTCTATATCCCTTCCACTAAATGCTAATTTTAAACTGTTCTGTTTATTTCCATTTTTTATATCTCCATTGGTAACATGTTGGCCTCTTTCTCCTAGGCATGTCATTCAATATCTAGAACTTTGTAGGTACACAAACTAAGTATATGTATTTGGTGAAGTGATAGATGAATGAAGCAAAGTGCTCAGAGCTGTGAGTGCTCACTGATCTAAGGCCCATTTTGCCAATTATATGCTGACCATCTCTCTTTTCCAGATAAAGGTTGAGGTTCATGTTGTTTGATCTCTTTCCGTTAAACTTAGATCTGTATCTCACACTTTAACTGGTCCAAAGTTATGAGGAAAAGTATATAGAGATGTTCTTCATAAATTCTTTGCCTAGGCCAATGTCTATAAGAGTTTTTCCAACATTTTCTTCTAGGATTCTTACAGTTTCATGCCTCAGTATTAAGTCTGTTATCCATTGTGAGTTGATTTTTGTGAGAGGTGAAAGGTGTGGATCCTGGTTCAGTCTTCTACATGTGGCTATCCAATTTTCCCAGCACCATTTATTGAATATGGATTATTTTCCCCAGTGTATATTTTTGTCTGCTTTGTCAAAAATCAGATGCCTATATGAGGATGGCTTTATATCTGGGTTCTCAGTCATGTTCCATTGGTCTATGTCTCTGTACTTGTATTAGTAGCATGCTGTTTGGGTTACTATTGCATTGTAGTATGGCTTGATGTCTGGTAAATTGATGCCTCCCAATTTGTTCTTTTTGCTTAAGGTTGCTTTAGCTATATGGAGTCTTCTCTCACTCCATACAAAGCATAGAATTATTTTTTCTAGATCTGTGAAAAATGATGTTGGTATTTTAATAGGGATGGCACTGAATCTGTAGATCACTTTGTGTAGCATAGACATTTTAACAATGTTGATTCTGTCAATCCATGAGCATGATATGGTTTTCCTTCTGTTTACGTCCTCTGCTATTTCCTTCCTCAGTATTTTGTAGTTCTCCCTGTAGAGGTCATTCACTTCCTTGGTTAAATATATATGTAGGTATTTTATTTTCCATGTTGCTATTTCGAAGGGTATTGAATCTTTAGTTTGGTTCTCAGTTTAACTGTTGTTGGCATATATGAATGCTACTGTTAGAGACAGGTGCAGATTGACAGCACTAACCACAGGAAAAGAGGAGGGGGGCAAAAATGAGGAGGCCAATGAACATTTAGAAACAAACCTGCAACAGCATGAACTTGAGGTTAGGGACTTTTCCCAGCCAGGAGCATGCCCAGAAACTAGGAGCTCCTGTCCACAGGTGACTTTTTCCCCATTAACATACATTAGCATAGTAAAAATCACCCCTACTAGTGCCATGAAAGTTTACAAATGTTATGGCAACCCCTGGAAGTTACCCTATAAGGATAAAATTGGGGAGTGCACTTAGTTCTAAGAACTCTTTACCCTTTTCCCAGGACAATAATGAATAGTCCACCCACTATTTAACATATCATAAAGTGTAGATGTAAAAACAGAAGTGTGGTAAAACTCCAGTATCTTCTTCACTTGTAGAGATAGACCAATTTCCCCTCAGGAATCATACTTTCCACTTTATATTTCTGTGCAAAAAGCCTGCAATTAAAGCTGCTTGTGTGAGTTGCTCGTGTCTGTCATCACTCCATGGCCCAGGCCCAGTTTGTGATTCTTCCAAGCCAGAAGCCAAAGAACTGAGCCAAGAACCCTCAAAAAAACCAACCCTGACACTACTGATTTGTGTACATTGATTTTGTAAGCTGAGACTTTGCTGAGCTTATTTATCAATTCCAGGAATCTCCTGGCAGAATATTTGGAGTTTTCTAGATATAAGATCATATCACCAGCAAAGAGCAATACTTTGACTTCTTCTGTCCCTATTTGGATGCCCTTGATTTCCTTCTCTTGTCTGATTGCTCTGGCTAGGACTTCCAGCACTATGTTGAATAGAGTGGTGATAGAGAACTGGAACTAGATAGAGAAGCAGAACTGGAACTCTGGTTCCAGTTCTAAGTGGGAATGCTTTCAGTTTTTCCCACTTCAATATGATGTTGGCTGTGGATTTGTCATATATGGCTTTTATCATTTTTAGTTAAGTCCCATCTATGCCTATTTTGTTAAGCGTTCTTATCATAAAATGAGGCTAAATTTTGTCAAATGCTTTTTCTGCATCTATTGAGAGGATCATATGGTCTTTGTTTTTACTTCTGTTTATGTGATGAATTACGTTTATAGATTTGTGTATGTTAAATCATCCCTGCATCTCTGGGATGAAACCCAGATGGTTGTGATGGAATATATTTTTTTGATGAGCAGCCGAATTCAATTTGCTAGGATTTTATTGAGAATTTTTGTATCATATTCATAAGGGATATTGGTCTGTAGTTTTCTTGTTGAGCCCTTTCCTGGCTTTGGTATCAGGGTGATGTTGAAGCAATCACAGCATCAACAAAAATAAATAAATGGGACCTGATAAAATTAAGAAGTTTCTGCACAGCCAAAGAAGCTATCACGAGAGTGAATAGATGACCCACAGAATGGAAGAAAATATTTGCATCCTATACATCTGATAAAGGGCTAATAACTAGACTTCATATAGAACTCAGGAAAATCAGCAATAAGAAATCAAACAACCACATTAAAAGGTGGGCAAAGGACATGAACAGAAACTTTCAAAAGAAGATAGACTAATGGCCAACAAACATATGAAAAAATGCTCAACTTCTGTAATCATCAGGGAAATGCAAATCAACACTACAATGAGATATATAACTTATCTCTAGTGAGAATGGCTTTTTTCAAAAAGTCCCAAAACAACAAATGTTGGTGTGGATGCAGAGAGACAGGAACATTCATATATTGTTGGTAGGACTGCAAACTAGTACAACCACTATGGAAAGTAGCATGGAGATACCTCAAAGAACTAAAAGTAGAACTACCATTTGATCCAGCAATTCCACTACTGGGTATCTACCCAAGGGAAAGAAAGACATCTTCACTCAAATGCTTATAGCAGCACAATTCACAATTGAAAAAAATGTGGAAACAACCCAAGTGCCCATTAATTCATGAGTGGATTAATAAAATGTGGTATATGTATACCATGGAGTACTACTCAGTCATAAAAAAATGGTGAACACCTTTTGTAACAACCTGGATGGAGCTGGAGACCATCCTTCTAAGAGAAGTATTACAAGAATGGAAAAACAAACACACATGCACTCACCATTAAATTGGTACTAATTGACCAACACTAATGTGTATATATAGGAAGTAACATTCATAGAGTGTTGGACAGGTGGGAGTGGGTAGGAGGGGATGGGTAAATCCACACAAACCAATATAGTGCACACTGTCTGAGTGATGGGCACACTTTTTGGGTGGTGCAAAAGCAATTTATGTAACCAAAGCCTTTGTACCCCCATAATACTCTGAAATAAAAAAAAGAAAGAAAGGTCTGTAGGAAATATTCCTAGCAACATTTTAAACAGCTGTAAGTTTTATTAAAATGTCATGTTAAATGCAGAAAGAATACAGTTCAGTGATGGCGTGGCATTCCTTAGGGACCTGTGATTCTCATGAGCATCGATGGAGGTTAAGCATGATGAATTTTGCACAGAGAATAGGGATAGCTTCTCTGTTTCTATAGCGATCACCCGGATAAGACCCAACCTCAAGATTTAGCGAATCTAAAACTTGAAAGGAGAGATGACATCACCCTTTACCTCAAGGGAAAATCAGTGCTAAACAAAGATCTGAAATTTAAGGGTCTATTTTAAAAACTCACAACATAAGAAAAGTAAAATAAGTTTTCCTTAAGAAAACTTTTAAATATAACCTTCCTCTTCTAGCAAATTCTTAAAGGAAAGAAATTCTGAGAAAACATTAAAGAAAAATTCCTCTCTTGCAGACTCCTTAAGCTAGTTGATATTATAGCAGTAGTACCTTTGATGATATTCTTTTGCTAATAAATTTTTAAACTGGAAAGAGAAATTGGCTTCCCAAAATGAGCATCGGCCTTGGGTTTCTGCAGCCAGAATTCTGATGTGATTCATTGAAAACATACACTGGGGCCACTAAGGGCTGTGGTCGGCATGAATAGCATGCCCAGGAATCCACTATCTAGCCAGCATTGCCTGAAGGTATTGATTCTCATAGAATGAGAGTGGTCTGTGTGGTGGACTTGAATTTCAAAACCTCAAGCTGATGTCTTAGCTATCCATGTACAGTCAATTTGACTCAAAGTTAAAAAAAAAAAAAAGGTAGAGGCTTCTTTAAAGATGGCTTAACATTTCTCACTCTGCCTACCCATATTTACTCTGGAAATAAAAACAGAGTAGGAAGAAAGAAGGGGAAAGCACATAAGACCTTGGACTGCAGGGCTCTTGGTTTGCTTGTGAATACTGAAAGATGGAACATATCACAGGTGACAAGAGTTTTAAGCAGCTTTCTAAAATCAGGAACAGATGACACAAGGTCAGGGGATACTGAGAAATTCTCACCAAGCCCAAAGTGGAAGCTGCCTCTGGAATTGTTCTATCTTAGTATACCTTGCTGAAAGATTTTCCTATTCACTTGGGTATGTGACCAAGATGGGGTGTTGCCCTTTCCAAATATGACATCACCAGTCATCCATGTATGGCCATTATCTCCAAGTCTGACAGTTTGTCGCAGTAATATTTTGATGACAACTGGGTAGAGATCAAGACAGGACAAAGTCCATCCAGTCTAGTCTAGTGTGGTTCTTTCTGTAATCATTTCTTCCCAACCATCTTAGAGTACTATGTAAAATAGGAAGGGCCAAAGCAAACATTTTCAAAAAATAATGTGACTTGCAAAAATATGCAAATTAAAATTACAATAAGATACCACTTTTTTAACCTATCAGATAGGCAAGAACAATGATTATATCGAGTGTCAGATGGCATGTGAAGAAGCAAACATGGTCTTTCCTATATTGATGTGGAATTATAAATTAGTTTTAACCCAGCAATTTCACTTCTGGAAATTGATCATAAGGAAATAATTTTAAAATGCAGACAAAGTTATATGTTCACAGAGGTTCACTGAAGTGTCAGTTATTTTATATATGTATGTGGAAGCAACATAAGTAGTCAAAAGTAAGTGATTGGCAAACTACAGTACCTGAAAATGAGAGAATATTACAAAGTCATGCACTGAGAAATTATAATATAAACCATTCTACAAATATTTATTGGGCTCCTCCTATGTTCCAGATGCTGTTCCAGGCACTGGGGATTTAGGGAAAACATACAAATATCTGCCCACACAAAGTTTGCATTCTAGTACGCCAGATGGTCAATAGGCAAGATGCCTAAGTAAAATAAATATAACATTAGATAAATAAGTGATTTGGAAAAAAAAAATAAAGCATAAAAGTTGGTTAAAAGCGCCAGGTGGACTTTAGAGACTGAGGCTCTTGAAGACAGGAACAGTGATTTATTTCTCAATGTATCTACAGTGCCTGGCATATATAGTAGACACTCAAATAAATGTTTGCTAAATATATTTTTTTATTTCAAAATATTAAGAGTGTTCAAATGTTTTACATAACATGGATCATTTTTGCAATGCTTGAATACCAGCTGTAGGTGTGCCTGTCACCCAAATAGTGTTCAAAATATCCATTAGATTGGTTTATTCTGCTCCCATTCCTCCTCCTCCCCCACACCCCAGTTGCTTTCCAGAGTTTTACTTCCCTCTGTGCATATATGTGCTCATTGGCTAGTTCTAATTGAATAGTGAATACATATAGTGTTTGCTTTTTCATTCTTGCAATACTTAGGATAATGGTCTCCAGTTCCATCCAGATTGTTGCTAAATGTATTAATTCATCTTTTTTATGGCTGAGTAGTACTCCATGGTCTACACATACCACATTTTATGAATCCACTCATGAATTGATGAGCACTTGGGTTGATTCCACATGTTTTATAATTGTGAATTGTGCTACAATAAACATTCAATTGTAGGTATCTTTTGGATAAAATGGCTTCTTTTCCTCTGGGTAGATACCCAGTAATGGAATTGCTGGTTCAAATTGTAGGTCTACTTTGTGTTCTTTGAGGAATCTCCATAGTGTTTTCCATAGAGGTTGTATTAATTTGCAGTCCTACCAACAGTGTATAAGAGTTCTTTTCTCTCAGCAGCCATGCCAAGATCTATTATTTGTGGATTTTTTAATAAAGGCCATTCTAACTGGAGTAAGTCAATATCCCATTGTGGTTTTAATTTGCATTCCCCTGATGATTAGCGACATTGACCATTTTTTCATGTGTTGGCCACTTAACTGTCTTCTTTTGAGAAGCATCTGTTCATGTCTTTTGCCCACTTTTTAATAGGGTTGTTTGCTTTTTATTGCTGATTTGTTTTAGTTCTTTGTAAATTCTGGTTATTAGCCCTTTATTGGATGTGTCGCATGCAAATATTTTCTTACATTCTTTATATTGTCTGTTTGCTCTGTTGATTGTTTCCTTGGCTGTGTGAAGCTTTTTAGTTTAATAAAATACCATTTATTAATTTTTATTGTTTCCGTGATTGCCATTGGGGTCTTTTTCATAAATTCTTTACCTAGGACAATATCTAGAAGAGTTTTTCCTGCATTTTCCTCTAGAGTTCTTATGATTTCATTCCTTAGATCTAAGTATTTTATCCTTCTTGAATTAATTGTTGTGAGTGGTGAGAGGTAGGGGTCCTGTTTCATTCTTTTGCATGTGGCTATCCAATTTTCCCAGCTACATTTACTGAATAGGGCTTATTTTCCCCAGTGTACATTGTTGTCTGCTTTGTCAAAGATCAGTTGGTTGAGGTGGACGGTTTTATTTCTGGGTTCTCTGTTCTGTTTCATTGGTCTATGTCTCTATTTTTGTACCAATACCATGCTGTTTTGGTTACTATAACCTTGTAGTATAGTTTGAAGTCTGACAGTGTGATGCCTCCAGTTTTGTTCTTTTCGTTTAAGCTTGTTTGGCTATTTGGTCTCTTTTCTGGTTCCAAATGAAGCATAGAATTATTTTTTTTTTTTTTAGATTTGTGAAATATGACTTTGGTAACTTGATGGAGATTGCATTGGATTTGCAAATCACTTTGGGTAGTATGGACATTTTAACAATGTTGATTCTGTTAATACCTATCAATGAACATGATAGGTTTTTTCCATTTGTTTATATCCTCTGCAATTTCTTTCCTCAATTTTGTAGTTCTCCTTGTAGAGATCTTTCACTTCCTTGGTTAAGTATATTCCTAGGTATTTTATTTTCTGTGTAGCTATTGTGAATGATATTGGGTCTTTGATTTGACTCCTGGCTTGACTGTTATTAGTATTTAGAAATGCTATTGATTTATGTACATTCATTTTGTATCCTGAGACTTTGCTGAATTACTTTTTTAATTCCAGAAGACTCTTGGTGGAATCTTTGGGTTTTTCTAGATATAAGATCATATTGTCAATGAAGAGTAGTAGTTTCCTCCTTCCCAATTTGGATACCCTTAATATTCTTTGCCTGATTGCCCTGGCCAGGACTTCCAGCACTACATTGAATCAAAGTGGTGACAGTGGGCATCCTTGTCTTTTTCCAATTCTTAGGGGGAATGCTTTCAACTTTTCCCCATTTAGTATGATGTTGGTTGTGGGGTTGTCCTATTTGGCTTTTATCATTCTGAGATATGTTCCTTCTGTGTCTAGTTTGTTGAGAGGGTTTTTATCATAAAAGGGTGCTGAATTTTGTCAAATGCTTTTTCTGCATCTAGTGAGATAATCATATGGTTTTTGTTTTTGCTTTTGTTTATGTGGTGAATCATATTTATTGATTTAAATATGTTTTACCATCCTCGCCTACCTGGGATGAAGCCCGCTGGTCCTGGTGGATTATTTTCTTGACGTGCTGTGGAATTCAGTTTGCTAGTATTTTATTGAGGGATTTTGCATCTGCATTTATAAGAGATATTCATCTGTAGTTTTTTGTTGTTGTTGTGTCCTTTCCTGGCTCTGGTATCAAGGTGATGCTTATTTCATAGAGTTGGGGAGGATTCCCTCCTTCTCAATATTATGGAATAATTTCTGTATTATGGGTACCAGGTCTTCTTCATTGGTCTGGTAGATTCAGCTGTGAATCCCTCCGGTCTTGTGTGGGAAGGTTTTTAGTTACTGATTTGATCTCACTGATCAATATTGTTTCTATTCAGAAGTTCTATTTCTTCCTAGTTGAGTCTTGGGATGCTGTATGTTTCCAGGAACTTGTCCATGTCCTCTACATTCTCTAGTTTATGTGTGTAGAGATTTACCTAGAATTCATGGATGATATTTTGTGTAATATTTCTGCAGTATCAGTTGTAATGTGACATTTTTCATCTCTCGTTAAGCTTATTTGTGTCCTTTCTCTTTTGTTCTTGATTAATATAGCAAGAGGTCTGTCAGCTTTGTTTATCTATTCAAAGAACCACGTTTTTATTTCATTAATTATTTATATATTTGTGGTGTTGTTGTTCTCCATTTAGTTCTGCTCTGACCTTCCTTATTTCTTTTCTTCTGCTGGCTTTGGGTTTGGTTCATTCTAATTTTTCCAGTTTCTTGGGGTGTGGCATTAAGTTATCAATTTGTGACCTTTCTGTCTTTTGATGTAGGTATTTAAGGCTATGAGTTTTCCCCATAGGAATGCTTTTACTGTATCGCAAGGATTTTGATAGCTTGCGTACCCTTTGTCATTCAGCTCAAAGAATTTTTTGATTTCCATCTTAATTTCTTTCTTGACCCAACAGTTGTTCAGCAGCAGGTTGTTTAATTTCCATGACTTTGTGTAGGTTTGAGTGTTTCTCTTGAGATTGATTTCTAGTGTTATTCTGTTGTGGTCTGAGAAGATACATGGTATGGTTTTGATTTTTTAAAATTTGTTGAGACATGTTTTGTGGCCTAAGATATGATCAATCTTGGAGAATTTCCCATGTGCTGCTGAGAAGAATGTGTTTTCTGCAGTTGTGGGGTAGAATGTTCCATAAATGTCGGTTAGGTCTATTTGATTTAGAGTTTGGTTTAAGTCCATTATTTCTTTATTTATTTTCTGCTTAGATGATTTATCAAAGTCTGACAGTGGGCTGTTGGAGTCCCTGGAAATTACGATGGTACTATTTATTTCTTTGCTTAGCTCTAGTAAGATTTGCTTTATGTATCTGGGAGCTCCTCTGTTGGGCACATATATATTTAGGATTGTTATGCCTTCTTGTGGGATAGTTCCCTTTACCATTATATAATGACCGTCTTTGTGTTTCTTTACCTTTGTTGGCTCAAAGTCAATTTTATCTGATATAAGAATGGCTACACCTTCTCTCTTTTGGTTTTCATTTGCACGGAATATTTTTTTCTATCCTTTCACTATGAGTCTGTGCACCTCCTTGTGGTTTAGATGTGTTTCCTGGAGACAGCAGATAATTGGGTTGTTTTTTGGTTTTTTTGTTCAGCCATTCAGCCAGGCTATGTGTTTTGAGAGGCTCATTCAGTCTGTTCATGTTGATTGACAGCATTGATATGTGGAATGTTAGTCTGTTCGTCCTGTTGGATAGTCCCTTATTGCTTTGTTTTACTTCTTGTTCTGTTGTTTTATAGGAGTTTTAAGTTTTGTGGTTTTTTAAAACAAATTTACACTGGTGGGTATTTCTTGTACTGATTTGTGTATAGTGTTCTTCTGAGTATTCATGTACAGTAGGTCTGGTCATGACAAATTCCTTTAGTGTTTGTCTGGAAAGAACTTAGTTTCTCCATCTATCAGGAAACTTAGTTTTGCAGTATACAAAATTCTAAGCTGGAAGTTGTTCAGTTTAATTTGATTGAACATGGGGCCCCAGTCCTTTCTGGCTTGTAAGATCTCCACTGAGAAATCTGCAGTTAGCCTGATGGCTTTTCCTTTCTAGGTTATATGGTGTTTTGTATTGCTGCTTATAGAATTCCCTCTTTCATTTTGACTTTGGCCAGGTTGATTACTATATGTCTTCGAGATGACCTATTAGCTATGAATCCTCCCAGTGTTCAATGTCCATCTTGTATGTGTATGTCTGAATTTTGGGTGATGTCAAAGAAGTTTTCCTCAACAATTTCCTCAAATAGGTTTTCCATATTTTTAATTCTTTCTTCTTCACTCTCAGGGATATCTATAATTCAAATGTTACTATGCTCCACAGAGTCTCATATCTCTCTCAGTGATTGCTTGGATTTTTTTATACTCTTTTCTGCCTCTTTGAATGACTGGGTTATCTCAAGAGCCTTGTCTTCAAGCTGAGATTCTTTCCTCTCCTTGGTTTAGCCTGTTGTTAAAGCTTTCAACTGCATTTTGAAATTCCCTGAATGACTCTTTAATTTTTTTTTTAAGTTCAATTATATCCTTTCTTATGTCGTCAAGTTCTCTAGTGACTTTTTCATTGATTTCCTGAAATTTTTTTTGGCTGCGGGGGGAGGCTGCTTTTTATTGGTTTCCAACTTTCTCTTCAATTCCCATCATTTTATTGGCCATCCATATTCTGAATTCCATTTCTGTCATTTTGGCAATTTCCTTGTGGGTGGCGTCCACTACTGTAGCTCCATCATGTTCTCTTGGGGGTATTGAGCTGTTTTCTTTTTTCATGTTGTCAGAATTCTTTCGCTGGTTTCTTCTCATCTGGCTTCTCTTTTCTTGGCTCTGGGTTAATAAGTATGTAGGGCACCTGTTCTCTGCTGGGGACTCTTTTGAACCAAAGCCAAGACTGATGGCTGCTCAGGGCTGGGGAGTCCTGAGTGAAATGTTGGACCTCAGGGAGGTTCTGCCAGCTCAGCAGTAGTGGTGGGGAGATATAGGGTTTTAGGGTCCAGGCATAATTCTGCATTCTCAGGAGTGGAGTCAAGAACCCAACAGGTGCCCTGGAGCTACTGGGGCAGAGCCTCAGATTCAGCCACAGTGACAGCTTCAGAGCTGGTTCTGGGGATTTGGGGGGCAGAGTACCCATATGGGGGGCTGTTCCACCAATGTGGAAACTACTGATGCCCAGTCACACAGGAAGTGATTTCTCTCAGCAGCCTAGGTTCTGCATAAGCAAGCTGGAGGTATTGGTCAACCAAGGTTCTTTCCCCACACCTAGGACCCACTAAGGCAGTTGCCTGAGGCTTCCCAGTGGTGCCTGTGGCATCTAAGCCTCCTCCTCTGTTCAGCTTCCACACCAGGGAAGAGGTGTGCTCAACCCCCAATCACTGGGCTCAACACAGGGGAGCATCTGTTCCCTCCCCAGCCAGGCAGGGGTGATAGTAAGGATACTGCTGGATGGCTGGGTCCTGAGAAGACCTGGCTCTATGCACCAGAGTGACAGGATGTCATCTGTTGCAGAAGCCTGGTGTTGGCAGGCACCAGATCTCTGCTACATCTGCTCTCCAGTGGAATGTCTCTGCACAGACTCTGAGCAGCTCCCGATCAGCCCAGAGGCCTACAATAGAAGAGGGAGTCCCCTCACAGATCAAGCTGCCCGTAACTATTGTTTGTCTCTCAATAAACAGTGTCCCCTCAGGTTGCTTCTATCCTGCTGTCTTCACCAATTTCCATCGGTGTGAATTGTATTGGGTTCCCCAGCTTAATCTCTGAGATGGTGGGTGGTACTTGTGAGTAAGAATCAGCAACACCCTGTTTAATTGGGATGGTAGATGCTGTGATGAGCTATAGAGCTGTTCTCCCTGTCAATAGTTGATGCTTGCATGAAAGAGCCAACTGCCAATATGTTCTTTTGTGCCTATGATAAGCTCTAGTCCCTCAGGTGGAGCACTTCAGTGCTCCAGGCTTTGGGAGGAGCCTGTAACTCCCAGGAGGTTTCTTGATCTCCACCACAGCATAGGTGGGTGAAGAAGTGAGGCAGAGCGTGGTTAGGTTGCACAATCCTGGAAAGCTTTGCAAAGCTTTGGCAGTGCTCAGAGTTTGATTTCCCAGGTGCTAGGGGTATTCCCTGGGAGGAAAGTCAGGGGAGGCTTTCCAGACCAGAAGGACTGTTTGTGGGGGAGGGACCTAAATGCTTGGCGGTTATGGTGCCAGACTGGGATCTTCCCTGACAAAGGACCCACCCTAATCCAATAGCGCAGCAGCTCCCAGATCAGGCCACCCCGGGGTCTACTGCAGGTCCCCAAGAGGATGAGCATGGGTCCCACTCTCTGTGGAAACCTCAGCCTGTAGCATGCTTCTGCTGGGGAGGGGTGGGCACTCACCAAGTTCTCAGCTCAAACTGCTTTCCAGGTTGTAGTGGATGAGGAGGGCATAAAAAGCATCTGAATGGAAGAAAGTTGGCTCTCCAGCCTCTCAGGTCATTCTCCGTGGAGGAAAATCTCACACGGAATGTCCAAGTTCTGGGATCATGCAAGTTCTCCCCACTATTCCATGTTTGCCACCGTGCCTGGGCTCATGGGGGCGGAAAAGTCTCCAAGAAACTTGGAAGTCCACGGGTCACCAAAGGCACGTGGGAGAGAGAGGAGCATCCCACCCACCACCACCAGCAAACCCTTCACTGGGCTCTAAGCCTCTGTGAGTTTTAGCCTTGCCAA
The DNA here is from genome assembly GCA_004363605.1 of Indri indri. Classification (NCBI taxonomy): domain Eukaryota; kingdom Metazoa; phylum Chordata; class Mammalia; order Primates; family Indriidae; genus Indri; species Indri indri. The sequence continues at coordinate 14,659 of RJWJ010021494.1, forward strand.
TATCCTTTTTCCTTTATTTTCTTCCTTCTCTGCTTCACAATTTTTCTCCATGAAGTCGAGGAGGCTCCAGCACCTCTCTCCATGATCTGCACCTGAGCTGCATCTCCTCTCCCCTTTCCTCTATCTAAAATCCTACCTCCCCTCCAGGACAATCTAGCAAGCGATGTCTCTAGTTTGCCATCTTGTCCTTTCAATTGTTTGTTAAATATTTATGACTGGATTTCAGGCAGAGGGGACTGCCATGTGCTGGGACCTCATGAGTGTGTCTCTAGAAAGAATTCACACCTGGTACAGTGAAGGGTGGGGGACGACATTTGGGGGCGGTTGGGAGTGAGGCAGTGCAGAGCCAGGCTGTGTGTATTTTACTCTGAAGGCAATAGGGAGCCACTGACAGATTTTAAGCAGGTGGATAGCTGGATCTATTTGATATTTTAGAAGGATCAGTTTGCAAATGGGACTGCTTTAGAATGGATCTTTTTGGGAAGGGGTAGCAAGAGTGAAGGTAGGACAACCAATTAGGAGGCCCTGCTTCAGAGCCCCCACCCCGACCTCACCAGCCATCTCCACAGACTGTCCCCCCACACGCTGATGGCTTCCTGTGTGTCTCTGTTAGAGGGCAAGCTCTGGCCCTACGAGAGAGCTTGAGTGGGCTCAAGAGAGCTTTCTCGCCCCTCAGGAAGACACTTCTGAGGCATATTCCATGAAGTCTCTCAGGCAGTTCCCAGTGAATTAAACCCCACTTGGCCACAGTGGTGACCCACTTATTGTCACATCCGTGATGGGCCTGCTCCCTTACCAGTCTCACTTCCCCATGACCTCATAACACTTCTGGGAGTCACGTTCACATATACAACTTGCAGAAAGAAGGAAAGACAGAAAGACAGAAGTAGGGGAAGAAAGGAAGAAGGAGAATTGGGTAGGGATGTATTGCAATCTTAGGTAAGATGGCCAATGGAAGTCAATGAGAGAGAGGCGGGTGTAAAGTCCTGAAGGAAATGAGGCAGCCAGGCATGTGGTATCTGGGAGAAAACCATTCATGCAGAAGGAACAGCAATGCTAAGTCCTGAGGCAAGAGCACACTTGGTATGTTCCATGTCCAGCAGCCAGTGTGGCTGGTGCAGAGTGAGTGTGATAAAGCTAGTAAGACAGGAAGTCAGAAAGGGAAGTTGAGCACATCTGAAAAGGCATACTAAAATGTTAGCTTTTGCTATGAACGTAATGCAGAAGGCTCTGACCAAAGAGCCACTAGTCTGACATAGGTTTAAGCACTAGAGGCTGCTATATTGAGTATTGAGAATAGACTGAAGGTGACTTGGTAGAAGCAGGAAGACAAATTAGGAGCTTTGTCATCATCCAGGTGAGAGATGATGGTGCTTTGAATCAATGTGATAGCAGTGCGGTTGGTGAGATGCCATTATAAACCATGTTATAGGAGAATTATTATGATAACTATATAAATGCAAGCAAAAAAAAAAAGAAAACCAAGAACAACAAAACTAAGACCTTATGACTATTATCTTTCAGAACTGAAAATAATTAAAGGATATATTTACAAACACTAGTTACCTTGGGTGGTTGGTACTTGCTTAAACCATTCAAGTTTTCTACATTATTTTTCTAATCGAGGGTAGAGAATCTTTCATGATTTAAAGGCTCAGGAACCCAATGGATCAAGCCACTGAATTTTCATTACTGGAGCTGGCTTGAGTATGTCTGTGGGGTTTTGCATTTCTGCATATCTCATCTCCACTTCCTTTCAGAGAATAGTTTTCTCTTCCTTCCATGGAGAATATAGAGGAAAACACATTACCACTGGTATTTCAGAAGATATTTTCATTGGTTAAGAACTAAGATTCTTCCTGCCAAGGTCATTGTAAGAGCTGTCTAAACTAATAGTAAGTGAACATTGTGTGGTGTGTTGGGATACTCTCTTGAGGACACAAGTAAAGACATTATCTTTTGTTCTTACACCAAAAAGAGCATGCTATTTGCTCCCTTATTCTTCCTGCCTGGGTCAAGAGGGACCATTTTGATGGGTTATCATGTCCAATAACCAAGAATATAGCAATTAACCTTTTGAATAAATGCATTCTATCTATTAGAATTAAATCGTACAATCCTCCTGTTTTTCAAAAATAACTGAATGTTTTTATCACCAGAAATGCTTTGCATTGATACTCCTGGGGCTCCAAGGTTGTTTAGACATACATTCCTTTCTGTCCTACTAGGAAACTATTCCACTTTCATTTATTTTCTCTGCGTAGTGGTTAGAAGGTATATAAGAAAACATTTTTTATAAAAAACAAGTCAAAAGAACAAACTTATTGTAAAGACGCAAAAGTGGAGGGCAAATCTCTGTCTTTTTTCAATGCAACTCTAAGAAAAGGTGATTGGAATAGCAGAGTGAGCTAATTCACACAGGTGGTTAAATCCAGCTTCCTGTCTAATTGAAAGATACAATTCAACAAATAGTTTTGAGCATCCTTACATTTATAGAAGAACATTCTTCCAATAAAGAGTTTAACTAACGAAGCATATGTTAGTTATTTTTAAGTAAAGCATATGCATGTATGCATTATTGTTTACTTAAGGGCAGATATAGTCATAAAATAATATTGTTAGAAATAGTAGTAATATTGGTGATCATAACAGTAAAGTGTATGACTTTGTTTAAGATCTGTGCTAAGCAGCTGACTTTTATCTCACATTGTCTTCACAACAGTCTGAGAGAAACATGCTATTATTCTAATTTTACAAATAAACAAAGTAAATCTTAAAGAAATTAAAGAAAATGCATTGCTCTTGTGATTGGCCATTTAGAGATTGATAGTTAAGATCAGCATTCATGGTAAGATCTTCACTTGAAATTATTAATATTTAAAGGTTGCCTTGACTTTTTAAATTTCTCTTGCCCACTAAACTCAGCAAGATAATTTGATGAGTACCGAAAAGTGGCAAAGCTGACTTATGGATAAAATAATCCTGGCATCCTACGAACCTGCTTATCTGGGCATGTTTTACTGATTACACAGCCAAAGGACCAAGTTCTAGTCCAGACCTTGATCCTTTCTAGTTCTGTGTTCTTAAGGAAGTCCCTTAATATTTCTGAGCCTCAGATTCCTTAAATTGAAGCCTGGGAACAAAGGTTTGCTAATCCCTTGGGTTTTTTCCAGTTGTGACATTTAAAAGTGAGAATGTGGTTACTTTCTACACACAGAAGCTTGATTTATCACAGAAACTGGGACAAGGCTGGACCAAGGAGCTAGCTATTAATAGATAAATAAATACATTTGCACAAGGAAGTGATAGAGAAAAAAAAATACCGAGGAGGCAACTTTGCCTTCATTTATGGTCAGCTTCATTTCCAAATACATCAAAGCAATCATTCTCTTGAAATAGATTTCTACAAACTCTAGAATACCAAATATAAATTGACCTAGTCTTCAGTGTTCTATCTTATTCCTCCAGTGCATAGGTTTGATGCATTCTATATGTATCATCTAAGATTATTCCCAATAAAATTGATAAAAAAATTCAACCTAAATTGGTTTAAACACAAATGGAATTGATTGTCTCATAAAATCAAAAAGTTCTGAACTAGAACTCACTCCACAAGGATGGATGAAGAAGCCAAACAAGTCATCGCTCCATATTGCTGAGCCAGCTACATTCTTATTTTCTATGTGGAGGTTCATGTCAACTCTAGAATCTTCCCTTACAATGAAAAGGAAGCTATAATACAGCTCCTAAAAGTACCACCTGAGAAATTTTCTATGCCTCTTATTAGCTCTGATTGGATCACATCACCTTTTCTGAACCAATCACTGTGGAGAGAAACCTGTGATGTTCTGATTGGTTATACTGAGCCACACCTCACTCCAGGCACCAGTGGAGGTCTAGGCAAATCCACCAGAAACACCTAGAATGAGAAGTGCAGAAGGATTGCACCCCACATTGAAAAGGGATACAGTTAAAAGAAGGCTAAGGAGATGATTGGCTGGAAAAACAACACATATGGCCTATGCTATGTTTCAGAGCACAGGATAGCAACCATGTTTGGGTCTAATGGCTGCTTTCAGAAAGCCATTTTTTTTCCTAATAACTGAGTAAAGCCATAGTTGAGAGAGAGTCAATAGTTCCGTCTTTTACTGTTGAGGAAATTGACTCCCTGAAGAGATCAGATATTTGGGGCCACATTGCCTTTATCTGATTTAATTCAATGTAATTTTAATATTTTCTATCTTGGAATTTATAGAACAGACTAAAAGAAAAGAATAAAATATTCTTCTCTCATTCCTCTGCTCCTTCAAAACTGCCATCTGGAGAGCCTAACGTAAGTAGAATTTAAACATAAATATGTACCATCAGAGTTTTGTGTTTTTTTTCCTAAGAGGGCCTTAATGGATATTGGCTTTGTTTTCAATCAACTAGACCTGCAGGTCAGTAACCATGTCCTTCTGCATTTAGTCACTTCATTTTATCATTCTCCCCCCCCCCAATCTATTCTATGGCTGATTTTAATAACTGGGCTTGAAAACTATTAAAATGAATACAGAAAAAAATAACAAATTCAAATATGTCATTCCTAGAGTACGTACGGTAAGGAAAAAATAATTACTGCTCCAAACGTCACCTTAGTTTTAGTCTGTCAGATTATCTCCCAGTTCTGGGGTCATATTTATGTGATTTAAAAAGTACAAAATAAATCTGACCAAAAGCAAAAAGAAAAAAAAAAAAAAAGTAACACAAGATTGCTGAGTGTGCAAATAAAGCCCTTGTATTGCTAAAATTAACACACCATAAAAGAGGACCCTGGTCTGTTCCCCAGGGACAGCTCAGAATATAAAGGCTACAGGAGGCAAGTAGACTGCATCTGGAAATACAACGAGGGCCGATGCTGTCAGGGCTGCAGGCTTTGGAGGCCAGTACCCTCGTGGGCCCTCACATCTGTCAGGGATTGCCCTTAGGAATCAGTGAAAGTCGATGCAAATCCAGGCAGTTTCCCTGGCAACCAAAAATTAACTGTAGGGTCTTTTCAGGCTTAGGGACATTTTTGGAGAGCTAAAATAAAAGCATCACCATGACAAAACTCTGGAGGGAAACTAATAAGGCACACCAAGTCAAGATAGTTTAAAATCAAGAGTGCTCTCTTTCTGTCTCTCCTCTCTCCTCTTTTTTTTCCCCCCTTTTCTCTTCCCTGCCTCTTTCCTTTCACTTTTACTAGCTACTAAAGATTTTGTGGTTTCTGGGTTTTTCAAAATTTGGGGGCTGTCTCTACTTTTGTATGAGTTCTTACATACTCTTTCTGGTTGAACAGATTTTTTTTTCTCACACTTTCAAAATGCTACTGATTCCTATGAAAAATGTAGCAGAATTTAGTATATTAATGATGAAAGAAGAAATGAAAATTTCCCGTTGGACTCTTGACCACCTTTCCCCACAATTTTTCCCGCTTCAAAATGGAAAGATTGGTATGCCCATGGCTCTTTGTCTGCATTGGATTTGCAAACTCCAGAAGAGTGTTACCTTGGGAAACCTGTGGGATGCCTATGGCATTGCAGAAGGCAACCTCCTGTAATGTACCAGGGGCCAGTAATGTAAGGTGGCTCTTTCTTAGCCTGGTAAACTCTCCTGCTGCCCTGCGTTTGTCCTGGCTCTCAGATCCAGTGAGAGATGCTGTCAGACCCAGTGAGAGATGAATATGCTTTGTGAATGTGGAAAGGAGTTTCAGGAGCTGGATAGCAAACTGCTGAAGAGCAAGGGCTCTGGCATCTGACAGCCAAGGACTTGAGGTCTTCCATTTATTATTATTATTATTTTAAATTTTAGACTTCCCTGAATACATTCTGCACAGACCATTTATTATTAATAGTTACGTGACTGTGGGTAAATTTAACATACTTCTCTTAAACCCAAATTCTTCCCCTGAAGAATATATTATTGTAGCAGTATCTATTCTCCATCTTCCTATATTTATAAAAAAAGGCTTCTTTTACTAAAAGAATTGCCCCATATCATAAGTTCAGCCTGGCCCATGGCTGCTGATAGAGTGACTATATTTTATGGCCTTCTTAGCAAATAGCTATGGACGTGAGATTGAGTTGTGGCTAGTGGAATTTGAGCAGAAGTAATGGGTGCAATGCTTAGCCTTAAATTTAAAAAGGTTGGGTGTGAACATCTCACACTTGTCCATCTCTTTTGCCATGGCTGGGAATGGTGTCAACTGGAAAATCCAGTTTGGAACAGGAGCTTATGATAGCGGAACCATTCTACCAGCTCCTTAGCACTCACTTTTGTACAATTATGTGAGAAAACAAAACCTCTTGTTTAATCCACAAGCTTTCTTTTTATTAGTGTTTTTATGGTATGCTTTTTTGCTTCATTTTATTTGTAACCTTTCTGTGTCCTTATATTTACGGTTTTCTCTTTTAAGCATTACATATTTGGGTTTCCATTTAATTCTGTAGTAGGACAATCTTTGTCTTTTAACCATAATATTTCATCTACTTACATTTAAATACTGGCATATTTGGGCTTATACCTACCACGTTTTTAATGTTTTCTAAGTAAATCAACTTTTTTGCCTAACACATATTATATTTTAATGCCAATATTAGTTTCCGTGTCTCTCTCTCTATATATATACTTAAGGAGAGACAATATATTTTGGTTAATCTTAATCAAATTAGTTAAGCATTTACTCATTTCAGATATTTGCTAAGTATTTCATAGGCATTGATTTACTTAATTCACATATAAATTCTAGGAAGTGGGTGCTATTTTATCTCCATTTCACAGAAAAACAATTTGACACTCAATGATAGGTTAACTTGCTCAAGATTATCCTAATAAAATGTGGCAGCGTACAAACTAATCGTTCAGTAAATATCTTCCGAATGTGAAAGGGAAGAATGAGCCCCACAGGGTGACCCTTCATGTTTTCTTTGCTGCTAAGTTTGTTCTACTCATGTGCTTTTCTTTGGGATCAATTTGTGTCCAAGTAGGCAGCCAGCAACCATTAATGGCAACAGGTGAGCTGAGGATCTGGTCAAGATGAGAAGAGCTTATAAGTTTGTCACCTAATTCAATAGAAAAATATGTGTAAAATATTACCTCTCTACTACCAAGATTATCAATCTTGATGGGGCAATTAGATCTCATGATGAACTACTACCTGCTGCCTGTTCGTGGGCATTTTCCTGTTTCCGTTAGCTCTTACACATCTGGATTGCATGGTGTATATACTTCTGTCTCACCGAAGACTCTGACTGTCAGTAGACAGTCTGATGGCACCTATTTTTGTATAAACAATGAATATAGATTTTTGGGAAACTCTGAAACTAAGGTTGGTAATTTTTATTTTTTATGTCCTACCAGGCTGTACCCTCACATGCATTTTTGTCTAATTTATAGCATGCAAGTTTCATATTGCCTCCATCTTACAATGCGGTCATTCTTGAAATTCTTCCTGGTCCTAGGATACAGACCAAACAATTTCACGAAACAGTACCACACTACATGACTCAGGATAAGGAAGTGACTTCATTCATTTGTGTGTTTTCCTTCCCAAGACTCCATCAAAATTGTGGTAAAGAAATTAAATGTATCTGAACTCTCTGCAATGAAGAGACCATAAAATATACCAGATGTTTGGGCATATTTCTGGAAGATAAAAAATAAAGAACAGTGATGAGGAATACAGGATGAGAAAATATAGAGACCTGAAAAGGAATCGTGGCCATGGAGTGAGACGTTCAACCTGTAGAATGCCAGAAATGTGGAAACTCATCGTAGTTACAAGACCATGGGGAAAAAAAAATGAGAGGCCGAAAAGAGATTGAGCCAAACTATCTCTACCTCTACTCTTGCAGGAGGAATGCCTTTTAGTCAGGGATTTATTTCCTTTAGGGGAAATGGAGTATCATTCCTAAAAATTCTAAGAAGTAGGCCCATCAATATGGATGTTGATATCCCAGAGTAAATAACTCTGGGTTCTGGTATTTAGGAATTCCACAATAGGAGTCTGGCTCCTTGTCTACTCAGTTTATAGGAAAACTCACCTATCAGCAAGCTTGCTCATGGACATAAAGCTTCCCATTGGTTGTTTTAGTGCCTCACCCTTAATTAGGAATAAACAATCGAGAAACTTAAAACGTTTGTTGAAAGCTTATAACCCAAAAGAGAAAATCGAGATAATACAAAAACAAAACAAAACAAAAAAAAAGCTTAGAAAATCCTCATTGTTGCTATCAAGGAGAACCATGAGGCTATTACAACCACAAAACAAAAACAGTGTGTGACAAAGAAGGAACAGTCAGGGAATAAGAAGGAATTCTTATGGAGAAAGGAACACTTATACACTGGTGGTGGGACTTCAAACTAGTACAACCTCTACAAAAAGTAGTATGGAGAGTTAAAGAGTTAAAAGTAGACCCACCATTTGATCCAGCAGTGCTATTATTGGATATTTGCCCAAAGGAAAAAAAGTCATTTTACCAAAAAGACACTTGCACTCAAATGTTTATTGCAGCACAATTCACAATTGCAAAGATGTGGAATCAGCCTAAGTGCCTATCAATACATGAGTAGATTAATAAAATGTGGTATATGTATACCACGGAGAACTACTCAGCCGTAAAAAATGGTGAACTAACACCTGTAACAACCTGGGTGAAACTGGAGACCATCCTTCAAAGTATCCCAAGAATGGAAAAACACCACATGTACTCACTATTAAATTGGAATTAATTGATCGACACTCCTGTGTACATATGGTAGTAAAACTCAACAGAAATCAAGCAGATGGGAGGAGAGAGTAGGGGATGGGTATAATACACACAATCTGGGTGATGGACACACTTATAATGTTGACTTAAACTATAATAAGCAACTCGTATAACCAAAACACCTGTACCGCATAATATTCTGAAATTTTAAAAAATTGCCAAAGTTTAAGACAATGCATGCAAGATAAAAGGACTAGAAAATTTAAAAATAAATAGCCTATAAATACCCAATGCAATGAATAAAAAGAAGCCTAACTAGACAGATGACTGTGAAATATAAGAATACCACAGATAACAGGAAAATCTCAATAGCTCCAAGAAATAAAAAATAAATTACTTTTAAGGAGCATGTTTCATATTCGCATCAGACTCCTCATCAACTTTACTGGAAGATAGAACCGATGCTTTCAATATTCAAATGGAAAATTATTTTAAATCTAGAATTCAATACCTTGAAAAACTATCAAACAGAGATAGAAGAAAAAAGATATTTCAGACATATAGGATTCCATTTCTTTTCTTAGCAGTTTGAATGGTGGTCTCCCAAAAGATGTATCCATATGCTAACCCCCAGAAACCGTGAATGAGACCTTGTTTGGAGGAAGGGTCTCTTCAGATGTAACCCAGTCAAAGATCCTGAGATGAGATCATCTTCGATGATCTGACTGGGCCCTAAATCCAATGCCACGTGTCCTTGGAAGACACCGAGGAGGAAAAGCCATCAGTGGAGGAAGTTGATTTACGTGATAAAGCCAAGGAAGCCAAGGGTCACCTGGAGCCATCGGAAGCTGGAAGAAGGAAGGGAGGATTCTCCCCAGAGCCTCCCAGGGGAGCACAGGCCTGGCCACACCTTGATTTTGGACTTCTGGCCTTAAGAACTGTGAGAAAGCAAACGTATACGTGGTTGTAACTCACCAGTTCGTGGTTTGCTGCAGCAGCCAGGAGAAAACCAAATATGTTATACCTCCTTGACCCATGCACTTGGGGTATTATTTGAGGATGTGCTATAACAAAATGGGAGAATAAATCAAGAAAGATGAAGAAGTAGAATCCAGGAGCAGAAATGGAAGTTCAGGCTGACAATGGGCGACAGCTGGAGAGCAGGCAGTGAAGCGGGAGAAGCGAGAGCTCGGGAGAAAGGCTTCACTAACTGACACCACCCAGGAGACGCGGCGGCAACAGAAGGATGCGGGAAAGGCAGTTAAAGGCATTAAAGGAAGAAAGGAAGATACACATAAAACAAGAAGAAATTCCGTCAAACAAATGAAATATAATCACAGTGCACTACCAGGCTAGGTAGTGAATGTTTGCAACGTTGTAATAATGTCACCACTGTTTATTAATTTACAATTATTATAATCAAGTTATCTGTAAGCAAGAAAGTCTTAATTAAGGCTCTGGAAAACACAAACTACAAAACTTGGGGCTGAGTACACATAATCAATTAAGAAAATAGAATGGATTGGAGGAAAGTGGTAAGAAATAATAGAGGTGATCATAGCCTCATATGTAAACAGGGGAATCAAATGTAATTTGTAATGAATGATAAAGGTATGGTGAGAATATAATGCTTTAAATTACAAATATTACCAAGGTAGAAACTAAAAATAGAAACATAATTATATTCTAGGAAAGGGAGCTAGAACATTGCAGTTTTGAGCTAAGTCCTCATCTGTCATGTTAGACAGTCAATAGATAATGTCTAAAATTGACCAAGAAATAGCTATAGATATACATATTTAGCAATATAACTAAGCAATAAAAGAAATAAAACCAGAAAGAGTTAAAATAATAAAAATCATTCCTTCTGGGTTATAGCATGTGCATGAGCAAGGGTAGTCTAAAGCAGTAGTCCCCAGTCTTTGGCACAAGGGACCATTTTCACAGAAGACAATTTTTCCACAGACCTGGGAGGAGGAGGGATGGTTTCAGGACGATTCAAGCGCATTACATTTACCGTGCACATTATTTCTATTATTATTACATTGTAATATATAATGAAATAATTACACAACTCACCATAGGTTGGGGACCCCTGGTCTAAAGAACTATTTCCTTTTGTTCTAAGTCCTTAGGCAGAATTTTGTGTCCTAACCATGTACATATGTTAATTTGAAATAATGTTTTTCTAAAACAATTTTGAGCTTCCACTTAAGATGTAAAAGACTGAAAAGAATGTCCCTTCCACATCTATAACAGCAAAAACACCAGAAAATCTGCCAATTTACAATTAATCTTGAACCCATCAGAGAGCTGTAACTAATCTGAAATCTGAAGGCAGACAGGCTCATTCAAGAAGAAATGGGATCTGAGCATGCGCTTAGCAGCGGTGCGTGTGGGAAGCCAAACAAGCCTTTAGGAAGTCCACGAGGCAGCGTGACCGTGCTGTGCCTATACCCCCAGCTACTCAGCAGCACTTCAGCCAGGAGTTTTGGGGAACCTGCAGCCTCAAGGCCACATGTGGCCCTCCAGATCCCCAAGTGCAGCTCCTCGACCGAATCCAAACTTCACAGAACAGATCCCTTTATTAAGTGGATTTGTTTCTGTAAAATTTGGATTCAGTTAAAAGCCTGCCCTCAAGGATCCAGAAGGCCCCATGTGACCCCAAGGATGCTGGTTCCCTACTTGATTTTGCAGAAAGCATTTGAATACATTTTGTTTGGCATGTATTCATTCAATAAAGAATTTAGTAAGTGCTAAGTATGAACTGCACCCTATTTCTAAATTTCAGGGAGCAATCATAGCCTAGACAACATTAAAACTCCATTAAATTGCCATAGAGTAAATCTCTTAATGAAGTTTAAATGTTAAATAAATTGTGTATTCACTTTTTTTTTTAAAGAGTTGGGAGGTGTACTTGGATCTGATGACTATAAACCACAGCTCTAGTTAGTTGCTCATCTGGGTTGGTCCTGGGTTTGTGTGTGTCACTACTCCACCATGATGAGGGTTTTCACATGGAGGCTTATTTTAAAATGTTGATTTTTGTCTTCTATCCCAAAACTTCTGTTTTGTGGTCCAGGGATCTGCAGCTTTAATAAGTACTTGATGTAAGGACACTTTAATATATTTAAAGAAAAAAAAAAAAAAAACAGTGCCCCGGCATCTTAAACTTTACCCAATCCTACTGCGCCTTTCCAGTGGGTCCCTCAGCTTGTCTCTCTTTGCTCCCATCCATTCCTTCTCGCTTCCCCACACCCTGACCTCGGCCTCAACTCACTTCTGGCCACCAGTAGCTAACTGAAGGCTCCTACTTCT
>RJWJ010021495.1:0-27816 GCA_004363605.1 Indri indri
CATTTTGTTTATCTGCGTTCCACTGGGGGTGGGAGGATGAATCAAGGCCTTGGAAAAAGGCTGTCTGGGAATGCAGGAAGGTTTTGCAGAGGAGGTGAAGTTTGAGCTGCACCCCTGCCATGTGGGCTTCAATTTCATCACCTGAGATTGAAGTAGAGGCCGAGGCCGCATGGACACAGCAGAGACAAGTTAATACTCTAAAAGTTGTCAAAATCAAAATGGGAGTCACTAGTGTTTTTTTAAAAACAAACAAAAACCTTAACAGAGCCAGGGAGGGCTACAGAGACTTCTCAGGCTTATAGGCCTGATAATGAAACACTATTACAAAACAGAGACTATTACAAAACACTCTGCGAAAACCACAACCTTGCGCAAAGGCCATCATAACCTTATACAAAAAGACTTCTGCAAGGACACCTGCCCAGCAACTGCCTGTCCAACCTCAGAATGGTGTCACTCTTACAATTAATCTTTGTAATCAAGGATAATCATTTCAAAACAATTTTGTAATCCTCATTTTTCCTTTAAAAACCTTCCTCTTCCTTTATCTCCCTGAATACAGATAGTCTACCATGACGAGTGTGTTCCCAATGCCCTATTGTCGAATCAACATCATTTTCTTTTAGAAAACTTCTTTGTTCGTTATTTAGGTTGGCACCTACTGCAATGGAGAAAAAAGACATCTCCTCCCTAAAGCTCAGAGAACTTCAAGACTGACGAAAACGCCTAGGACGGAAGTCTAAACGCCTAACCCAGAAGGCTTCTGGGAATCGTAGTCCAAACCCAGCCTATCTGCTGCGCAGACTCACAAGTTCCTGTGGACGGAATCCTTGAAGGGTGGTGCAGCTCCGTTCTTCCACCGGAAGTGTCCGATCGGAACCAGCCCTGTGGGAGAGGTGAGTCCGGACCTGGTGTCCAGACCTATGTCCCCCTGCAAACATCCAGTCCCTTTCATGTTCCTTTTGGAATGACAGCAGCCTCGGGGCGACCAGACCCTAGACCTCAGAGGATTCCCGGAGAAAGGTGGAGCCAGTTTGGACGTTGGGAGGACGCGTGCACTGGTGTATTTCGTGAGGGTTTGGCGGTCTTCATAGTTACCTCCGTCTCGCGTGACGTCATAGTGAAAGGCTGAAAGGGCGTGGTTGGGGGGGTGACTTACTAACTTTGAATCTGGGGTCACTGGTAAGAGGAGTAAACACATCTAGCCGGGTGGAACAGGGAAAGATAGTAGAAGTCTGTGATCTGCTGTCTGCCAAAAGAAACTCCCGCAGGAGCCACCCCCAATCGTCTGCCTCTTGCAGGAAAAGTGGGGACAACCTTGGCCTCTTAAAATTTATTCACACAGTGGTGTTTCCTGTTTGCCTGGGATGCAGGGAAGCCAACATTAACCTTCTGCCCTCCTTCTAGAATGAGAGAGAAACAGCAAAGTAGGCATTTATAAGACTGCGGAAAATGTCTCAATGCGAGAAACACAAGGAGGTACTGTGGGAGCCTTCTCCAACATGGACTTTGAAGCCTCTGCTCTGCTCTGTGGTCTCTACTGGATTTCCTCTGACTCCCCTCCCCCTACCAACAAAACTCTCACTCCCATCGTCCCATCACCCAACGTGCACACCAAGAACCTATTCATCCATTAGGAGCCCTGTTCCTCTACCTTTCTCATCACGATTAATTACCCCTTCCTCTCTGTTCTCACAGGATTTGTTTACACATCCGCTTAGCCATTTTTGTAACTCTCTCTCAACACAATAATTATAAAGTACTGGATGCTCAAATATTTATTAGCTTGAAGTTAGTAAGGCTTCAGGAGGGATATATCAAATCCTTGAGAACTAGATAATTCCATCTGGAGTTGCAGAATCAGTTTTAAATGGATGAAAAGTGATGAAACACAAGGAGATAGGAGTGTCAGTCATCTGAGGAGATAACATGTTATAGAACCAGCTACTTAGCATGATAATTGAAGTTTATTTCATATTATATAGGCTCCTTTACTTTCCATCTTCCTATGCTAAATGAGATAATACTCATAAAGCATTAGGATACTGCTTGGTAAGTACTTGATTAGCACATCTAGGAAACATAATGGGAAGTGAAATTAGACTAGACCACTACATCAAAGTGACCCAGTAAAATATTAGGGATTGAGACTATCCGGTTAATATACCATAGAACTAACCCCTTGTCTTCCCTTTATCACTGATAAATTTTGTTCCTACTTATACTCTCAAACTGTATGTTTTCAAAGGTTTAGTATGAGCCTGTGATATTCATTTCCATGCTCTTGGAGAATTAATCCTGATATATATCTTCAACTATCCTTTTCATGGATCTTATCTAGATCTGTGTTCCCGATCCAAGCTCCTTTCCATTATTAAAATCTCATAGTATCTGTTGGAAATATTTTTCCAAGTAGATATCTTATAATCATCTTAGATACAGAAGATCCAAAACAGAAGTCATCTCAAACTTTCCTAATGTCCTCTTTCATTCAATGAACCAACAAATATTGAGCCTTAAGAACAAATATTAATAATGTATGGTCCTTAACCTCATGGAACAGCAGTCAGTTGATGAAAAAAACCACCCTAACAACTTAAAATAAGGCAAGGCAGTATGTGTTGTATTAACAGATGTATGTGTTAGGAATTGTAGGAACTCAGACTAGAGCTGAGGAATTTCTTATCAGAGGTAGTAGAATTCTTAATCACTCCGGTTGTCATACCCCGCAAGCTGTTCTCACCATCAATTTGCTGCTCATTTCCACTTCTCAACTCTTTTCCTATCCTCTCTTTTCTGAATCTTTCTTTCTTTCTTGTCCAATTTAAGCCCCACCACCTCTAAGAAGTACTTGCTACTATTCAGTCTCTTCCTACCTCAGAACTATTAGGATATTCAGTGTCTGCACCATACATCTCATTTAGTACTTCAACATTGAACATTTACCAAGCATTTACAATGTATGTGTCATGTGAAACATGTTTTTTCATTTAAATGTTTTATGTCATTTCTTCCCAACTAGTTTGCAAACTCAAACTTTTTTTTTCAAATCCCTTAAACTATGTATCAGAATACAGATTTTTCCAGGTATACACCATACTGACCAAGTTACCATCTCCAGGAGCAGGGCCCAAGTCAGCAACTCCAGGGGCAGGGCCCAAGAATCTGTTTCTTAACAAAGTTTTCATATGCTGATTAGGCAGCAAGTCCAGTCTTGCACTCAGACTTTCTTATACCACTGCTGTACAACTTCTATCCCAATGCTTTGCTTGTGCTAAGATTCTTAATAAAGTATATGTCAGTATATCAGTTAGTAGTCAACTTAGTGAAATGTTTAGTAAAAGAACCTGAAGGTTTTATATTTGCATTTTGCTTTTGGTCTCTATGGCTTCACCTATAAATCCTCTATTTTGGTTTTCAGATAAAAAACCAGACTGACCATTCCCACAGATAATATCTGATGAACTGATAAATTCAAGAACAAGACTCACAGAAGACTAATAAGCAAATCATGGTGCTGATTTATTTTATTTTATTGGTGAGATGAGGGGCCTCAATGGCCAAAACATGGACTGAGCCATGAAACTAGAAAGGCTAAGAAGGAACTTATGGGACAAGAGGAAACCTGCTGAGACTTTTGGGGAAAGAACCAGTTACGCTCTTGAAATTAATCTCTGGCTCTCAAGAAAAGTTGTCCTCTTTTATTATTTAAGAGACGTATAAGTAATCCTATTTCCAAATTCTGAATATGTAACAATCCAAGCCTGTGTTTCCCTCACACTTGTATGAGTACAGTGGCCTCTATCTTTTCATATTGCTTTCCACCCTAGAAATGAAGACCATGTTCATCTCCACAGTATTCAGCAGGTCATTATGCTCAGAAGTTTTCATTGGCTCCCCAGTGCCTAAAAGATAAACTCTACATTCATGAACTTGACATTTGACATTTCTTACATTTTGACATTTCTACGGTGTGGCTCCAACCTTTGCCTCTGTAATTTTCTTATACAAACCTACTAAACTTTTTGCTTTCCTACTTGTGTTCCTATCCTTAACCAATTGTTCAAACTGTTTCCCTGTTTGTAATCTCCCATTTCTTTCTCTCCCATGTCCCAGTCAAATCTTATCCATTTTTCAGAATTTTGTTTTTTAATTAAGCTTTCCCTGACCATTGCAACCAACTATACTTTTCCCTTCTCCTATTTTATAAAGCACTTATATCATTTTTCTCTTTTGGTCCTTATTTTCTGTATAACTTATAAAATGTAATCACATATGGCTTGTTAATATTTAGTATTACATTTAAGCTTAATATTTCTAATTTAAACTGCCTTATTTTTAAATTTAAATTTTAAGCTGTGTTGAAGTAGAAATAACCTTACAGTTATATTCCACCAAGCATTATGTCAGTGCTTTTACATACAATAAATGCCCAGTAAATTTTTGTGTAATGGAGAATGATGATGTCTGTGATGTGGTCTTTCATCTTCCTAGACAGTAACAATAATTTTTGATCCTTCAGGAGAGCTCTTCAATCTAAAGAAGACCCTTCCCAAAACAGAAGTGGGTTTTCTGATAATATAGTCTATCCAGAGATGGCTACAGAATCAAGGAAAGCTGCAGCTCAGAACTTTCCAGAGGATAAAGGGCTTCTGATAGTGAAGATAGAAGAGGAAGAGATTATCTGGAGACAGGGCACTTGCATACAGAGAAGTGATCCCCTCAGGCAGGAGTTCTGCCGGCAACTTTTTAGGCAGTTCTGCTACCAAGATTCCCCTGGACCCCGGGGGGCACTGAGCTGGCTCCAGGAGCTCTGCTGTCAGTGGCTGAAGCCAGAGATCCATACCAAGGAGCAGATCATGGAGCTGCTGGTGCTGGAGCAGTTCTGACCATCTTGCCAAGGGATCTGCAGGCCTGGGTGTGTGAACATTACCCAGAGAGTGGAGAGGAGGCAGTGACCATACTGGAAGATTTAGAGAGAGGCACTGATAAAGCAATACACCAGGTATGTAGGGGATATCTAAGACCTCTGTAATGGATGGAGTCCCACAGTGGGAGGAGAGGACCTGAGATTAAGTATCTAGTGAGACTTGCAGGAGCTGTTGATTCAGTGTGCATTTATGTCTCCTTTCCTGTCTGTTTGGTGCGACACTACATTTTACAGTTGATTTAGACTTGATTCTTCCTTCCCTGGTTTTGTATTTTTACAGGACAAGAGGTTCTCTTAGTTGTTAGAAGATGTTTAACTCCAACAAGGGTTGTCTCATAAGCCCAAATGTACTTTATTTTTTTCAGGTTCCAGCCCATGAACATGGACAAGAAATATTCAGGAAAAAGGAGTCACCTCCTGGACCAGCATTTAGTGTCCAATTCAGGCCAGTGGAGACCAAGGCCCATTGTGGTTCTCCAGAACCTCAGCTCCTACTGGACTGTGGTAAGTGGCAGAATGCTATGTGGTGCATGTCACTGAAGAAGCAGGAGAGTGAATCTGCCTCCTCAAACTAGTCTTGGTAAATCTGGGTGGTCCTTTCTTTCATTATCCAATGAAAAGTAGAGAACGTGTTTTCCTATGAGTCTTTGACCAATTTGGAGGGGAAAGATAATTTTGTTCCTTATCCAGAATATTTACAAACACAGGATATTTTTATGATGTGACAAAATTAAGGGAAATAAAAATGAATGAGTTGAGAAAATGTCACAGAGAAAAGAAGCAAAGAGGAAGAAACACATAGACAGAAACAAAAATGAAACATGTTATAGAGAAGTACATATAATGATAGAGAAAGAAGCAGATACATGATGATATACTTAGAAATAGAATATAATTTGCATTTACATAGACTGTGATCCATATGTTTGCCTTTTATATTGTATTCTTGATCTTATAAAGCTCTTTTATGTTTTTATGTAAAGTTAGCCATTCTTCTAGAGACCACCTCCATAGAATACTCATCTGTGTTCTAAAATTCATCTATTTAAAAGGTTCATAGATGAAATATCACTTTAGGTATGAATGGTCCTAATAATAAACCCAAGAATAAGTTACTGTTAAGTTTTTATAAATTACCACATACTCCGCCTTCAGGTTTATTCTGGAAATATCTCCATCTACCCCATATAAAATTGTAAATTTCCCTTACCCCAAGACCAATACTCCCTAACCCACTACCCCAGCATATTCTAGACAAAGGAAATCCTATAACGAAGAGGGGTTGCTTGGCTTCGCATACCGTAGAGTCATGAGCACAGTATAGAGTCATGAGCTAGAAGGTAGGATTTGTGCAGACCAGATCATAAATGGCTCCTAGAAACCAGGCTGGGGAGTTTAGACTTGTTGTGGAAGAAATGAGATTAAAGATTTCTGAGTAGGGTGTAGAAGGATGACAATGTTTAATGACACTTAGACGGTAAGGATATTTAGGATAATTAGGAAGAAGAAAAGCACAAATGTATAACAGGAAGGAGGTAGTTACAGTTATATGGACAGGAAGTAGTGAGGTTCCAGACTATGGTGATGATAGCAGAAATGTGACTGAAGGGATGTATAGCAGAAAATGGTGACAGAACTTAGAAGATTGATTAACCATGAAATATGAAGAAAAAATGGGTGATGGATGGAGGTTTTCTCACACAAACCTCAGAGTCATTTATAGCTTTACTTTTCTCTCCTGTGTCCTCATCTGGTTTTCTTTGAGGTGGTACCTCTGTTTTTCCCTCTAAGCCTAATACTAGAAATGTGTTATATACCTGAAGTTCCCAAGAGCCTCCTTGGTCACATTGTATAGCTTTACTTTGGTCTCCCCCTTTCCAATTCTTGCTTCTGATGATCCTTCTCCCAGTCTTTTCTATTTCATATGTACATCTTCAAATATCTGTTTCCTCTCTCTGCCAACCACTGCATGCATTACTTGCTTTTACCAATTACTTCCTTTTGTTTATGTCCTTGTCCCTCACTCCTCTATGAAAAGCTACATATTTATTTTTTATTTATTTATTATTATTATTTTTTTAAAGAGACGGGGTCTTGCTGTGTTGCCCAGGCTGGAGTGCAGTTGCTATTCACAGGCGCGATCCCACTACTGATCAGCACAGGAGTTTTGACCTGCTCCATTTCTGACCTGGGATGGTTCACCCCTCCTTAGGCGACCTGGTGGTACCCCACTCCTGGGAGGTCACCACATTGATGCCAAACTT
Source organism: Indri indri (assembly GCA_004363605.1). Lineage (NCBI taxonomy): Eukaryota > Metazoa > Chordata > Mammalia > Primates > Indriidae > Indri > Indri indri. Next base: position 7,195 of record RJWJ010021495.1, read on the forward strand.
AGTGCAGACACTCGATCCACATAGTGCACTACAGTCCAGAACTCCTGGACTCAAGTGATCCTCCTGGACTCAAGTGATCCTCCTGCCCCAGCCCCCCAAGTGGCTGGGACTACAGGCACGCACCACCGCGTCTGGCAATCTTTCATTTTTTTGAGACAGAGTCTTGATCTGTTGCCCAGGCTAGAGTGTCATGGCATCAACCTAGCTCACAGCAACCTCCAACTCCTGAGCTCAAGCCATCCTCCTGCCTTAGCCTCCCGAGTAGTGGGACTACAGGGGCACACCACCACACCTGGCTAATTTTTTCTATTTTTAGTAGAGACAGGGGTCTCACTCTTGCTCAGGCTGGTCTCAAACTCCTGAGCTGAAGCGATCCTCCCACCTCGGCCTCCCAGAGTGCTAGGATTACAGGCGTAAGCCACTGCGCCTGGCCAAAAAAAGCCATATATTTAAAGTGGCCAAATGAAGTATCAATTTGTAACTATCTTGAGCATGCCTCCAAATTTTCTTTTCTTCCAGCAGGTGATATTTACTTCTTTTTTCATTATTTTAGATGATGAGAGTGAAAACAATGGATCCATGCCAAAGCTGGACATCTGTGAAAAAACAGAATCTCAGAGAAGAATCTCAGGAATAATCTCAGGATACATGTCAGAAGGATCTGATGAGCCACAAGACATCTGTAAGTCTGCAGGCCGAGTAAGGAAGCAATGTGAAAAAGAACCAGGGGAGTCTCAGAGACCATCATCAGCCCAAGATGGAGGTTTTGGTAAAATCCTCAACCACAAAAATATACTCACAGATGAAATGATGAGCCATGATGGATGTGAGAGGAGCTTAAATCTGAGCTCAAATGAATTCACACATCAGAAATCTTGTAAACATGGTACCTATGAACAGAGCTTCAAATGGAACTCGGATTTTATTAACCATCAAAGAATTTATGCTGGAGAAAAAATTCACCAATATGGAAAATCTTTCAAGAGCCCAGTACTTATTAAACATGCAGCAATTTTCAGGGGAGAGAAAACTCATCAGTGTAATGAGTGTGGGAAAGCTTTTAGGCACAGCTCAAAGCTTGTTAGGCATCAGATAATCCACACTGGAGACAGACCCTATGAATGTAATGAGTGTGGGAAAGGCTTTGCGGGAAGCTCAGATGTTATTAGACATCAGCGAATTCACACTGGGGAAAGACCCTTTGGATGCAAAGAATGTGCATCTTATCCTGCATCAGAGAATTCACACCAGAGAGAAACCCTATAAATGTAGCGAATGTGGGAAAACCTTCCACGTAAGCTCACACCTTATTCGACACCTGAGAATCCACACTGGAGAGAAACCCTATGAATGAAGTGAGTGTGGGAGAGCTTTCACTCAGAGCTCACACCTTAGTCAACATAAGAAAATTCACATGAGGGAAAACCTGTTAATGTAAGGAATTTAAATTCATATGGAAATGCTGAGGAAATAGCAAAACATGAAAAAAAGTCAAATAAAAAATAAATATTCTGTGAGATGAAAGACTGAAATACCAGTGCCTTTTTTCTCTCTCTCATTCTCAGGGTTGTTGTTTTATGTATGATTTTCATTTCTGTGTATGTGCTTTCTGTGATATTGGAGATGTGCCTCTTCTTTCATTGACTGCTAAGGTCAAACCAAAAGAGCAGCATTTGGAGGAGACTAATAAATGGGTTAGTCTGTGGCAGTGGGGTATAGAGAAACAGAGACCGTCTGAGGAAATAACTGTGATTACAGTGTGAGAAGAAGAGGAAGATTCAGGTAAAGAGACTGAACCCTAGTTAATTCTTAATAGTTCTCCACAAGAGGAGGTAGGCTAAACCCAGGAGTGAAATAGTTTGCACAACAATACACTGCAGAACCATGTTTTCATAACACTCCCTTAAAAACTGAAGGCCACAAAACTAAATTAGATGGTCATGTTAAGTTAAAGAGTCATGTCAAACAAGAGGGCATATGTAATGGTAACATTCCAATATGAGGCCAAAATCTATGTCCAGAGGTCATGCCAGAAAGTAAATGACCAGAAGAGCATTCAAGGCAAGAGGCCAGAATCCAGATTGAAGTAAGACAGGAAGAGAATAGAAGTGAATAAGGGGAGGCCGAGGCGGGAGGATCGTTTGAGCTCAGGAGCTCGAGATCAGCCTGAGCAAGAGCGAGACCCCATCTCTACTAAAAAAATAGAAAGAAATTAGCTGGACAACTAAAAATATATAGAAAAAAACTAGCCAAGCATGGTGACGTATGCCTGTAGTCCCAGCTACTCAGGAGGTTGAAGCAGGATTGCTTGAGCCCAGGAGTTTTGAGGTTGCTGTGAGCTACGCTGATGCCACGGCACTCTAGCCTGGGCAACAGAGTGACACTCTGTCCCCACCACCAAAAAAAAAAAAAAAAAAAGAAGTGAATAAGGCAAAAGTTGGGTTAGGAGTGAGGAAACGTGTTCAAATTGAACTAAACCCCAGAAGCTGAAGGATAGACACAGTAGTATAACCAGGCTTTTATGCGTTTGGGGCACATTTCTGGAGTGTATTGCTAGGGTCTGTAGTTTGGAGAGCTCTCCTGACAGACCTGACAGGATTCTCTGGCAGGCAATTATGGAAAAGGGAGTTAGTACTGAAAATAATGGTCCTGAAACTTCACTTTCTTGCTGCTGGCTGCTCTCCTCTCCAGAAAAGACTAATAGAGTGTAGAGAGTGATAGTATCTGAAAGAGTGTAGAGTAGGATGGTATCGGCAACAAGTAGGAGCTCCACCAATGTTTTCAGGATATAAAGGTAAATTCTTCTCTACTGTTTCTACCTGTTTGATGAGGCATGTGTTTTTGTTTTGTTTTGTTTTGTTTTTTGCTAATGTGAGAATTAAAAACAATTATATAAGGCTTGAGTCCACAGTATGTAACGTTTTTACATTATAAAATGTAAACAAGACCTTGATATTAGTATGATAATATAATGTGAAATGTAAAAAAAATCTTCCACTAATAGGCTTGCTTGCTGCTTGCTTGCTTTATTGATTGATTGATTGATTGAGTCAGGGTCTTGCTCTGTTGCCCTGGCAAGAGTACTGTGGTGTCATCATAGCTCAACACAACCCCAAACTCTTGGGCTCAAGCAGTCCTCCTGCCTCAACCTCCCAAGTAGTAGGGACTACAGGTGCTTGCCACTATGCCTTGCTAAATTTTCGTAGTGACAGGGTGTCATTTTTGCTCAGGCTGTTCTGGAACTCCTGACCTCAAGCGACCCCCCTCAGCCTCCCAAAGTGCTAGGATTAGAAGCGTGAGCTAATGCGCCTGGACACCAAGAGGCTTTATAAGAAATATCTTAGTGTTTATTTTCTATGACCTGGAACTAAAAATGTCCTGACAGGATCTAAGTATAAACACAATATTTGATTTGTTTTTTAAGATAATATTGAGCCCATAGGTTTTTGCAGGCACTGTACTAATACGTCCTATCCCATGATTCTGTAAGTTCTATTATTTTTCCCATTTTACAGCTGAGAAAACTGAGCTGTTGCAAAGTTAAGGATCTTGCTCAAGACCACAAAGATAGCAAGTGGTACAACCAGGATTTAAATGCCCATTTTATACCAGGGCCCTAGTCCTTAACCCTTAACCTTGATTACGTCACTCACAGAATCAACACGGGATGTAACATCAGAAAACATAGTACTTGTACACCACAACTTTAAAGTTGGTGGGGAAAGGGTGAGGCATAGCACTCTTTTAGAAGGCTAATTGGCCAACATTTCAAAATCATGGCGGGGGCCTTGACCTGCTAGGCCTGGAGCCAACTTTGCTCTCCAACTGCGCAGTGGACCCGCGGAGAATGCGCGAGGCCACCACCGAGAGCATCTTCCTAGAGGGGCGGGTGCGACGGGGAGCCCACAGTTGGCCAGGTTGTGTGGCTCGAATGAGCAACAGTCCTGCAGCACGGGGCCTGGGGTCGTAGCCTTCGGGTGCATACTTTGCGCCTCTAGCTTCTCTCTGGGTTCATATTAAAGGCTAGCAACAAGATTCTGGGGATGAAGGTGGCAGCTGCCGAGAACCACCAGATCCGTTCCTCCTCCACACCACACACAACACCAAGACAGGCCCCGGAAGGGCGTGGAAAAAAGACCCTCTTCCTTGCCTCTCCTATTCCCTCCTGGAGCTGGCAGCGCGAAGCTTTCTAAGCTGTCGAAGCTGTCTCCCGGAGAGGCATTAGCAGCGGAGCCCTGTGGGAGGGATGGGGTATATAATCACACACACTCAGATTTGTTTATGTTGTCAGTGAACCTCTGGACACGATTTGATCATTTTCGGAGGATAATTGTAAGTGTTATCTGTAGATTTATTTGCAGTGAGAAACACCAGCATGATTGCTTTGGTGTTTTAATTTCATTCTATTTGTAATCAAGCTTCACTTCATTTCCATTGTCAACCTTGGAAAAAAAATAGTCATTAGAGAAATTGTCTCCAAATATGTTCAATTTACTCGTGAATAGGAAATGAGCATTACAACCTAGAATGCACAGAATGGCGAGCCACCAGTGCATTAGGTCAGGGAAGGGTAAAGAGAAGTTTTTATTAGCAAAAAGGGAGAGGTTCGCCTATGCTGCTTCAAAACAGAATTCATTGGTTCCAGACGCTCAAAGCTAGACTTGTCAGTTCACTGATGGACATGCCATTATTGAGCAAGTATTCTTTCCATAGGATTTTATCTGAATTACTGCACTCCTAAAGAATTTCTAGAGACAAACTTTGTCAAAGCAGGAGATGCCTGATGGAAATGAAAGGGTTTCTTGAAACTCCTTGGAAACCATTCTTATCTCAGACGTGTAAGCATGAGCCTCCTCTCCTTCTGGCCTTCCCATCCATATTTTGTCTGGGTCCGACAAAAGTGATTTCATTCTGGTATCTGCAATTTTCACACCATATTATAAATTTTATATCTGTCTTACCTAGTTTGTGCTTTCTGGCACATATGATAAAATTCACCAGAATTGTCAGTTTTCCTTTTGAATTCATGGTTCGTTCAATGAGTTTCAAGATGACTAGTCTTCTTTAACCTAAAAAAAAAAGTTCTTAACAAACTTTTCATTTCTCTAAATTAATAATGATTTATTTTGCCATAGGAGTGATCCAAAAGAAACATGCCCAAGGGCAGTCTCCTTAAAGCAGAGCCTGCCATATACCCTAACCTGTATAATAAGACATTACCTGAACTGTTAACAGCCCATAATGGCTGCAGCCTTAGCTATTATATTTCAAAGGAAACAGAAAAGGCACCTGAGGGTAGAAGAGGAAAACTACGCTTGGGGCCAAGAATATGGGCTACTCTGTATGGAAGAACCCCAAAAACCAGGAGGTAGTTCATCAGAATTTTAAATATTTCTGTGACCAGGAGGCACCTAGACACACCACAGCTTTGAGCCAACTCCAGGAACTTCGCCATCAGAGGTTGAGACTAGAGTCTCACACCAAATTGCAGATCCTAGAGCTGCTGGTGCTAGAGAAGTTCCTGACTATCCTGCCAGAGAAGCTACTGGCCTGGATGTTAGAGCATCAGCCAGAGAACAGAGAGGAGGTGGTGATCATATTGGAATATTTGGAAAGAGACCTTTATAAAACAGGATAGTTGGTGTGATTAAAAGGGAGAATGAACATCCTAGAGAAAGAAGTATCCATACAACCGTGGAAGCAAGGTTGGAGAGTTTTAGTCTTCACTGCCTGGCTAGATATATTAGTCTCTATTTTTCTCTCTCATTCTTTCTAGCTTGCTCTGTACTTCTTGAGGGTGGAACAAGACTATGTCAGCATTCCTTATCTACTCTGTGCCCTGAAACCTGTTCCCTAAAGTGTCTTTTTAAGGTATTAACTATGTCTGGTTCCTTCATTAAGTCTTTCACAAACCTGATCATATCGAATTGTTTCCAGGTTTTGGCCAGTGCATGTGGAATGGGAGTGCACTCAGAATCTCCTCACAGTTGTGGTACAGGAGCCACCAATTATTCCTTTCCAGTCAATGAAAAGGCAGCTTAGATGAGACTCTCCAGAATTCCAGGCCATTCATGAGTGAGGTGAGCATTATAATCCATCTTGAGAGAAAGGGAGTGGTTGAAAGTTCTGTCAGCTACCCAGGCTAAACAGCATCTAGAGCATCTTGGACATAAAAAACACCATGCTGAATCAGACTGAAGATCCATCCTCTCAAGTGTTGATTTCCAGTGTGGGTGGCACCAACAAAGGACATGATGCAGACTGACATAATGCTGTCCTCCCTCTTATTGGCCTCAGCAAGAAGTTGTAAACCAGCTTTCCTTACTTCGTTTATAAACCTATTCCAGACTGCTCTCATTAAACTAAAGTACCTTTACTTGAACCTCTTTATATTTTCATAATATTAATATATAATTTGATGGCCCAACATCTACCATACATTTAGTGCTTGTTCTGTAAAGGAGAATTTACTCTTTTGTCCTAAAATTTCCTTTTCTACATTCCCTGGATCACCTAAAGCCCTTTTGTGCCCTCTTTCCTGTTCCCTTGTAATGGAAACTACATCATCTGCCTGATCTTTCAGACTCATCTAAACCTTGTTTTATTTAGTTCATGTTGTCTTTAAATGAGACATCACAAATAATTCTAAAATATCCTTTAGGTCAATCAATCCTCTTCAGTATTACCTTTCACTGGACACATGCCGTCCAACTTTAGTATGTTTGAATCTGTCCTCTAAATAGAAACAAATTATTTTTCTCTTATCTGTCACTTTCCACATACCATTTCTAGGCCTTCTGCTTATTTTCATCCTCTTCCACTTTAGACACCCATTTTTACTCTCATTGCTCAATCCAACTCTCTTCTTGATTATTCCTTTATTCTATCTCTTCTCTTGCTCACTGTTATAGATTGAATGTTTGTGTCCCTCTCCAAAATTCATATGTTGAAGCCCTAACCTTCAATGTGTTGATGTTTGGAAATGGGACCTTTGGGAGGTAGTTAGTTCATGAGGGCAGGGCCCATATGGGATTGGATTAGTGCCCATATGAAAAGAGACACCAGAGAGCTTGATCTCTCTCCACACACACATACACACACACACACACACACACACACACACACACACACACACCCCAAAGAAAGGCCATGTGAGGACACAGAAAGAAGGTGGTCATTTTTTGGCCAGGCACAGTGGCTCATGTCTGAAATCCCAATACTTCGAGAGGCCTAGGTGGGAAGATTGCTTGAGGCCAGGAGTTCAAGACCAGCCTGGACAAAATGGCAAGATGCTGTACCTATAAAAAAATTTTAAAATTAGCCAGGTATGGTGGCACATGCCTGAAGTCATAGCTACTCAGGAGGCTGAGGTGGGAGGATTGCTAGAGCCCAGGAGAAGGTAGTTGTTTGAAAGACAGAAAGGGTGCCCTCACCAGAACCAATTATGTTGATACCCTGATCTTGGATTTCCAGCCTCCAGAACTGTGAGTAAATAAATTTCTGTTGTTTAAACCAGCAATATAGTATTTTGTTATGGGAGCTCAAGCTAACACCCACTTCGTGCCCCAATTCTGTGTCAATAACACGCATGAGGGCTCTCCTTCTATTTACCATCTATCTCATTCCTTGATTACAATGAATATATTCTCATAGATATCACAAACAGGGAAGATAGTTATCTACGTGGGGCATAGCTTGCTTGCTTAAAGAAATAGACAAATTAGATTTTGACTGAAGAACCATTTACATTTTCTAAGGACTGCATTTTCACAGAAAGCCATTGTGGGCTCCCAAAAGTAAAAGTAACCCAATTTAGTCTTTTATTCAAAGTGAAATATATGCTTAGGAATAGGATTCATGAAAACTTTTACAAATACAGGATACATTGTCCATTCACAGTAGCTATATCCTAGAAAATCTCCAAGTATTACTCTGTACTATATTTTTTCCTTGATTTGGGGGAACTTTAATTGATGAGCTATGGAGATATGGAGACCTCTAAGATTCAAGACTTAGATTCAACTAGCCTGGTTTTCCTCTTTATTCTGTGCTCCCCCATTTTCTAAATGGGTCTGTAGTTGGAACCTCCCACCCCATAATTTCTTCCTAGTTAGCACTTACTTGGGTTGGGGGGAGGGCAGTGGTTAAGGAATTCTTTTTCATTTCTAGCTGTGGCTCTAAAAATGTGTCTCTAGTGGTGACCAAAACCCTCTTGCAGTTTTGAAAACAATTATGGGGGTTCATCTGGGGTGGCGTTGCTCATGGTTTGGTGGCTGTGGAGTGGGGAGAGACCGAAAGCCTCTCTTAGCAGCTCCCTGGCCATTATTTGCTGGAGGGTGACTTTGGACTCTCCCTCCAGCTCTGCTGTTACTGGCCTCCAACACATTTGTGATTGCCTACTGATTACCTCTGAAGAAAGGACCTATGGATTTTAGCACTTTCTTCCTATTTGAAGGTACCACTCTCAATTTGTGGCATTCTGAGGGAATTCCCATTTGTTTTGGGTTGGATAAGTCCCCAACCATTTTGCAGAGTGGGAACTAACCTGTTTTGAGATTTGGCAATCCTGGGGCTTATTAGGTGAAAATGCAGTTTGTTTGTTTGGAACTTCTTGAATTTCTTGGTATGTTGAGTGTTTATCTGTATTGGTGTGTGCCATGTAAATGCGGGGGTCTGTTAAGCTCTTTGTCTCTATTTTCTTTTTGCCTACTTTAAATTTGCTGTTGATGGTAGAAGCACAGTCCAAGGTCTGAAAGGTTAAAAGACACCTCAGTCCTAAGGTCTGGGAGATTAGAAGACATCTCTGACCTAAGGTCTAGGTGATTGAAAGACATCTCCATCTATGGAGGCAACCTGGCTGAAATGTGGGACACACCCACTGTTGGACAGGGAAAAAGAAACGGAAACATAATGTATACAGATTTATGTGGAACTTCAGTGGATCTCATGGCTAGAGTTCTGAGGTAAAAGCTATTGAAATTTTGTGTGTATGTGTTTAGATGTGTTTTGCATATGTACATGTGTTATATGCCTACAAGATATCAAAATTGCCTTATAAATAAAAGAGGCTCTCATAAATTAAATAAGCCCAAATGCTCCTCTAGTTCATGTGAATTTAGTAATCTTTGGTAAACAAACTGGTTTTTAAAAATTATTACAAGATAGCAATAAAAATGTCTTCAAAATTGTCAGTGTACATTTTTGCCTTCTTTTACTGGTCATTCTTGTATTCTTATATTTGAAGGTGTCAGGGTTTGACACAAAGATTATAAAACTAAAAACCCAACCCAAACAAAATGATATGTTTGTATGATTTTTAATAAGAGTAATTTAATATTGTTGGTTTTAATAAAAACAGCTAAATCTCCTGAGTTCTCAACAAAAATACCCATGTGTTTACGGTTCTTACTCAGGTAAGTATAGATATGTATAGATAAGTATAGATATGCCTAAATAAAAATAAACATCAGTAAATTAGAATAAATAAAACTCTAAGTAAATGATAGCACAAAAACAGAAACTATGGTCAAAGGTTTATGAAGATATTTTGGTTTTGGTCTCTGAATCCTAGTTGCAGATGCTGTTTCTTCCGTAGACTTTACTGCCTGTGGAAAGGTACACACAAAATCTGTTTCTGACTCACTCTTTCTGAGTACTGGTTGCAAGCTAGCCTGTGTACTTTGTGTTGCCATGGCAAAGGTCTTTGCCTAGAAAAAATTTTTTTAAAGAATTCTTGAACTGTTAATTTTTGTATAATAATTTATTCCAACCTGAACAAAATGATTATTCTTAGAATCCAAAGAGAATCTCAAAACAATCTTATTCTTTGGAAGTATTACACAAAATTAAATTTGCACTTAAGTAGAAAAATGTTGAGACCAGTTAGATTGTTTTTAAAATACCTTGATCTTCATCCTTATGACTTTTTGCCGTTATTTGAGATGCTAAGGATTGATGTTAGAGGTCTATTCATTCTACAGTCTGGTGATGTCAATGTCATATCAATACATTTTATTTTGGTATATTGGTATTTTAGAAAGATCAAATTGTAGTTAACTTCTATAAACAGGATGTATGTGTTCTAAAACTTCTATTGTATTTATAGAACTTAAAGATGTTACATTATTCAGAATAGCAAGTCTTGCTAAAATATTATGTTTGCTATTTAGATAGATTTTTATAAGTTTAAAAATAATATTTGAAACTATATTTTGTGATTGTTTCTTAGTCTGTTTTAAAATTTTTTTCCTTCTCTTTTCTCCCAATTGTTAATTAGGCAAATGTAAATGAGATAAATGTAATAAAATTATAAGAGATTTGCTTCTTTTGACACTTCTCAGGTTTATATCTTGTAAGTTCAAGTTTTGCTGTGTCTTACTACTTTCAGGTTTTCCTCTCATTGAGAAGGCCTGAGAAGATAATCCTTTCCTTCAACCTTTTCACTGGCTCCTGTAACTTTTTCCCTCCCTCTGGTTCTAAGTCGCTGCTAAGGTCTGATGTTGAAATGTTTACCTTAAAGGTCTGAAAAACAATGTTTTTTCTTAGCTTCTTGATATGTCTAAATTGTTCAACATGGTCAAAAAATCTTCACATGCTGTTACTAAGTTGTATATTCCCCTTCTCAAGGTATTAGTTTTCTAGTTTCTGGTTTCCTTTATAATATAATGTTCACTCATGATCCTGGACACGGTCTTCTTATATCTGATAAATTCTGGTACCCTTTTCATGAGGTTTGACTTCCAAGTTGTCTAAATGGGTTTCCCATGAAAAAAACAAACACAATCACACTGAAGAAGGTTTTTCTTTACCTTTTGGTAACTGGCCTAAGAAACAAAGATTTTATGTTTTATTGAGATAATTCCTGTATTGTCCTTATTAGGTTTTTGATTACTTGGGAAAATTCAGCTTTAAAAAGTTAAGGCTTTTTCTGTACTGCCTTTAAAGTCTTGTGATTATCATTCTTGGTAAAGTAAATTGCTGTTATTTTATATAATAACCTATAATTCTGTTTTGATCAAATGCTTTGAGCCTTTTAACATCTTTGACAAACATCTGTGGAATCTAGGTAATTTGAATGTTTAGCTTTCCTGTAAGTTTCCATTTTCCTGTCATTATCAGAACTAGGCAGGATTTATAATCTTTTCTTTAGAATGTTGTTTGTTCATCCTGATACAAGAATCTCTAAATCCTTAGCTAAATGATTTTAACAAATGCTTAAGTCTTGTATAGTGAATTCCTACAAGTCTGACTGTAGTTTGATGGTTATAGACAAGTTAATTTTATAACCTTTCTTTGGTTTTTGCTCTTACGTTGCTTAAAAAGTTTTAAAAGTTGATAAATGCCTGTCTACCTCCATTCCCATCTGGCCTGGAACATTTAATTGGCTATAAGTCTTTTGACTCTTTAAATTATGTTTTGTGCGTCAGCGTCTTCTTTTTAGATTGACATTTTGAATATTCTGGGCTCCTACTGTCATATTTTGGGTTGGCATACTCTGGTCTCCTATAGGCCAAAACCTGAAACAACCCTTTACAAATTAATAAAGGGGTACAAGATGAGAACTGTGGTGAGGGCTTAAAATGCTGCAAAGGCACAAGCTGTCCCCTTGTTTGCTTTCATATAATTGCTACTCAGGTGTCACATAGCTGATGGTGATAAAGATTCTTAATTTTCCCAAAGATAACATCATCCTTGTGAAACCTAACACTAGTTTTTGAGATATCTTCCAGGCCCTGCATTCCGGTGGAATGGATGACCCACCCAGACTAGTGGCCCATACTGAGGAACTGACTCAACTGGTACTGCAACCCCCACCCAAGAACCGATCCAGCAAAGAAAACAATTTCTACACCTCTATGGTTCTGCTCCAAACCCAGCCCATTAGCAAGCCCAAATGCCTAGGCTTTTGCCTGTCAAACTATCCTTAAAAACCCTTTCTCCCAAATTTTCAAGGAGATGGATTTGAGAAATTCCTCCCCTCTCCTTGCATGGTGCCTACAATATTAAACCCTTTCTCTGCTGTAACACCTGCTATAAGGACGGCCTTGCTGAAATAACAGGCAAATATCTAATCCTGTAATTTTCTAGTGGCGGCTAGGCTAGAGATCAATCCTATGAGCTCTCTCTCTCTCAAGCTAGCAGGAAACCTGCAGGGACTCCATTTTCAGAAACATCTGAAAAGAGCCAGCCAATAAGAAATGTAAATCTTTCTCTTTATATTCGCTGGCTCACAGCCTTTAGAACCTGTTTCTGTAGCCTCAAGAAGTTTCTGAGAAGCTCCTGGACAGATAGCAGGGGGTAAACTCCAGGCCTTAGTTTCCTGCCCAAAACCATATCTCAGGGACAAAAATCACATCCCCTGTGATAAGCCTTGTCAGGTTTTAGTCTGAAACCGGTTCTTGGTGCACTCATGGCCAAAGAATGACCAGACATGCCAAAGTTAGGCAAGCATGATAATGAGGTTTATTGAGGAGAGAAGGATAGGATTATAGGGCAACAGCACGATATAGGTTTATAGAACATGGTACATACACCACAGATGACAACCGAACCCATTGTCACAGCAGGGCAAGCAAAAGGAAGGGCAAAGAGAGAGTGAGGCTATGGTCTGTGTCTTATTTTATAGTGCCTGGATAGGGACCTCCCTTGTGGTTCAGAGGTCACCATGGAACCACTTTGACTGGACAATTGGGAGTCACATGACCTTAGCCTTAACTACACATGTAGGTTCTAGGTCACTTTCCAGACTTTATGGTACCCATGTAGCTTGGCCTGTGGGCTACAGAGTCCTATGCATTCTTTTGCAGCTGGCACACCAAGTTCTGATTGGCAGATTCGTAGGGTATTCCGTCCTCCCTCAGGTATGGAGAATTAGGGTGGGGCAGGACCAAGATGGAGGCAACAGCACCAACTTTCATCTCTAGGAGACCCAGAATCCCTCCCTGTCTATCTAATAGCCTGACTGCGTGTCAGAGATAACCAAGTCTCCAGGAACAGAGAAAACAAGAAAGAAGGACAACCTGACCTCTCGCAGCTGTCTGCTAATTGTACTCCACAACAATTACTATGTTTTCTTTTTCTTTGTCCCCATAAAAGCAGCAAGCCACTTGGCCTCACTGTTGGCATCTCTCTTCTCTTTCTTTGGAATGCCATGCTCTCTCTCTCTCTCTCTCTCTCTCTCTCTCTCTCACTCTATCTCACTATTGTAAAAAGGATAAAATAAACTTTTTACTTGTATATATTAATCTCTCTTTCACTCTATCTCACTATTATAAAAAGGATAAAATAAACTTTTTACTTGTGTATATTAATCTCTGCTTGAGAAATCTTTCTCCACCCATGACATGAGCTCCTCCCAAGTTTTCCACCTTAACACCTGCTGTCTCAGTGTATTGGCTTCCTCTTGGGCAGCGAGCAATGAACCTGGTCAGGCAGCAACAAAACTATCTCTTAATAACTTCTTTATTCCTGGCACACACACTAATAATGAGCAGCTCATGGCAACACCGCACCTGCAAGGCAGTATTTAAATTGCATTGGATACATTTTAAAAAGCCATGTAGCACTTTCGTTTTTAAATATCAATATATACAATATACTCAGAAATTGTGTCAGATTAACTTGAGCACTGGTGTTCTCTGGTTGTGTGGCACTAAGTTTGGTCACATTGTAGGGATTCCAGCCAGGACTGGCCCGGATCACACGTGTGGGCACATCCTGCCCCTGGGCTGTGTGGACTTGGGCAGGTCCCTTAAGCTTTTTGCATGTTTCCAGTATAAAGGAAAATAAAAATCTCCCCTCCCCCACTCTGTATGCAAAAGAAAAGGTCAAGCCTGGAGGCTGAGTCATGCAATACTCTCTTCCAAATGAGCAGCTGTTACCAACATTATGCATCAGCCATATCCCCATAAAAAGGTAACTACAAGGACCCCCACGAATCATTCATAAGGAAATTCCTTGCTGGCCTCCCACAAGCAAGGACATACAAATTGTAACTTTGGTCTGAAGGCTAAGTCTAGCTCCTAAAGTCTATTAAATTCCACACTAATAATGAATTACAGTTTTATCTTTCCAGGTCCAGAACAGAGACAAGATGAAACATTCTTCCATCTACAGAGACATCTACCGTCTATTTACATAATTGATGCTTCTTTCACTCTTTTTTTCTTCTAATAATCACCTTATCTTACCTAAAATGTAGGTTTTCCTGTCCTCACAATAATGTAACCATTTTGCCTCACTTCCTACACCCCTGTTCCTTTTTCTTTGGTACACTCCAGCCTCCTTAAATACTAAAGTTCTCAAATTCCCCTTTGGAAAAAAACAGTCACAGATGCTTCTGTGGGTTTTGTCAGCACATCCTCAACTGTGAACTAAAATAAAATCTTAAAGCTCTTCACCATTGGCTGACTGAATGGACCCCCTCCTGGCCAAGAGGATGTCCTAAAATTAAATTGCCTGTCAGGAGGAAGGAGGTCACACATGCCTCATTGTGCTCCCCTCCTTTCTTGGAGATATCCTTTATAACTCATTAACAGGCCCAAGGCTATTCAAGACCAACCTGCAGGTCCTCAATTTACACAACAAACGTGTGTGGTGGCTTGTCTCTGATTAACAGACCTCCTTATCTTAAAACATTCCAAGCCTTTAGACAAAAGCTTCATATCTTTAACTAATTACAAGTCAAAGAGTCTTTGAAGCCACTTATAACCCCTAAGCCACCCTCCCATCTTCCAGATGGCTCACCTTTTTTGGCCAAATGTATGCCTTCCATGTATTGATTTATGACTTTACTTGTAACCCCTGTCTCCCCAAAATGTATAAAACCAAACTGTAACCTAGCCACAGCCAGTCCACTTGCTCAAGGCTTCTTGGGTGTGGCTCCGGGCCACCGTCCTCAAATTTGGCTCAGAATAAACCTCTTAAAATTATTTTACAGAGTTTGGCTTCTTTTACATTGACACAACTTTGACTTAATAAATCTCAACTGAAATCTTTGCCTCACTTATTTTGGGGTGTCATCGGCTTTTAAGTAAAGCAGTGCGGTACAGCCCTTATCAGTTTGCCTTAATCCTTTCCCTTCCTCCCCTTGATCCTTTTCGATCAATCAAGACTGTGCGACTGCACTGCAGGGAACTCGGAAGCCATATTCTGGTTGAGTGATGTGTCTGCCTGGTAAACGGATTGAGGTTGATGAAGGACGGGACGGAGGGGCCGATGATGCTGACCAGGGATGTTGGCAGGGAGGGACAGGTGACTCAGGCTTGGTGGACAGGAATGGAGAAGTCTGGGAAGTCCCCGCCCACAGCTCCGCGCTAGGAGGACGGAGTGAATGCTGTGGAGCCCGCGCTCGACCTTCTTTTTAAGATGAGACAAATCGTGTATCAAAACCCCGTAAGCCTAGGCGACCCGATTTGCAGACTTCGCGGTAGGTGCTGCGCGCCAGGGCACCCAAATTGGTGCGCACTTTTCTGAAGCCGCAGGAAGCGGGGGGTGGGGCAGGAGCTGGCCGCGTCCGCAGACGCACTTCCGTCGGCGGCCAGGAAGGGTGAGTCGGAGCCAGGCGGCCCCCTCCAGCGCAGGTAAGACAGGCGGGGAGATAGCCGGGTGTCGCGGTTCGAGTCCCCCATATCTGCTGGGCGCGGGTGGGAGGAGCCCCCTTCTTGCTTAGCCCTGCGCAGGAAGCACCGTCTGAGGCACCGCAGGGCCGGCACTGGGTGTGGTCGGGGGCCCCGGCACCACTGGGTTTCCGTAGCCGACCACAGCCCAGCTCCTGCTGACGCCCCCGGACGTTGGGTCACGGATACTGACCGGGTGGGTCTATGCGGACCTCCCGTTTCTCCAACGTGGCCTCCGACTCTCGGAAGCCTTTTGTGCTGTCAGGTCCTTGTGGTTTAAGAGACACATAGGCCAAACCTTCCCAGTCCGGGCTCATTATGACTGTCTTACTAATGATCTGCCAGTTCGGTTTTACATTTCAGGGTAAATGTAAAACGCATTCGTAGTTTTGTTAGTTAACTCTGCATTTTGCCTTATTCTTTCACAGATCTAAACTCGTGGAAGGCAACCTATAGAAACAGCCCCATAGATTTTTGAGGGGGAAGTTCTTGGCACAAATATAAGTATTTGCATTTTTTGTCTCCTAGGGCAAGAATTTCCTGGAATAGCAAAGTCACATTGATAAAGACAGTGGAATAGTAGTGTCACATTAGTGAAGACAGCTGAATAGTAAAATTATGTTAATGTAGGCAGTAGGTCCTTTATCTTGAAGGATTCCTGAAACAGCCTTTCTCCAAACCTGCCCCAGAAGCTCCTAAATTAACCCTTAGAGCCTGGGAAGTGAAGATGTTTTTGAAAGATGCCGTGGGTAACCAGATGGTAGGCACTAGAGGCCTTCTTATGTGGTTGTAAGTTTTGTGCCTCAAAACTGGAGAAGTATACCTCAGCACAAGTCGTGGTCTCCCTAGCCACTGCCTAGATGACCAGGTCACAGCAATAGCTGCAGCTGAGGTCTTACAAAGTGCCAGGCACTGAGTCTGGTGTTTTCCATGACACTGAGTATAATGGTTTTTGTAGTTTTTCCAAAACAACCCTATGTAATAAAGTTTGTGGTTTAGTTAATCACAGTGTACCAATATTATTTTCCTGGTTTTGTAACTGCGCTATGGTTATGTAAGATGTTAACCTTATAGGAAGCTGGGTGAAGGATATAAGGACTGTTCTGTACCTTTTTGGAAATTTTCTGTAAATTTAAAATTATTTCAAAATAAAAAGTTAAAAAACAAAACTATAAGATGTTTTTACAGAAGGGGAAATAGAAACATTAAGCCACTACACATAACAGAATATGACAGGATTCAATCCTGGGTGTTTTGGAATCCATAGCCCATGCTCTTAACCACTGCCCACACCATGCTATTCCTGGGTAACAGAAAGGCCCTGCTTAATTTATTTATTACCTGGAAAACTGAAACCATCTACACCCACAGAGCCTACAACCTGCATTAACATAATTTTACTATTCAGCTGTCTTCACTATTGTGCCACTACTATTCCACTGTCTTTATCAATATGACTTTGCTATCCCAGGAAATTCTTGCCCTAGGAGACAAAAATTACAAATAGTTATATTGTGTCAAGAACTTCCCCCTCAAAAAATCTATATAAGTGAACCTCAAACTCCTCAACTCTCAATGATTAGCTTCCAGACTTTTTGAAACCCTCACCTCAAAACCTTCATCTTAATGAATATGTCTCCATCAATCTTAAACTATTTTATCATCATCCTTGCCCAGTCCTAATCCTGCTTTGAAAGATCTTCCTTAAACCCTCAAACCTCATAAATATCCTGATTTTGCCTTCCTTCCTCACAGATGCTACTGGGACTATGTCAAAGTAACACTCTTCATCACCCATAAGAGTAAACTCAGTTTTGCCTTATCAACAGACTGTTTTGTTGTTATTTTGGGGAAGCAAACATCCAACAATATTTTCAATATTGTCAAAAATGCTGTCTCTTTCTTGACAAACATTCCTCCTACTTGGCAAAAGGTTTGAACTGCCTTAAACTTATTTTTTAACTGTAGTTTCTGTAACCTTAGGACTGTGCCTTAAACATAACACAGCAGCAATCCTCTCAGCCCATTGGAGTTGGAATGGCCACTGTGTACCTTCCATGGGCTCCTGAAGAGACAAAATGGCTCTTTCAAGTAAACAACAAAGAAAAGCCTGTCAGAGCCCAGGGATCCAGCCCAAAAAGGAACAGCCCAACCAACCAGGAGTTATTCCGCCAGCGCTTCAGAAAGTTTTGCTACAAGGAGACTCCGGGGCCTCGGGAGGCCTTGAGCCAGCTCTGGGTGCTCTGCTGTGAGTGGTTAAGGCCTGAGATGCACACCAAAGAGCAGATGTTAGACTTCCTGGTGCTTGAGCAGTTCCTGACCATTTTGCCTGAGGAGCTCCAGGCCTGGATGCAGGAGCATCATCCAAAGAGTGGAGAGGAGGCAGTGGCCTTGCTGGAGGATCTGGAGAGGGAACTGGATGAACCAGGCCAGCAGGTAGGAAAGGTTCCTATGCATTATGGTGGAACATCTGGTAGAGGATGTGGAGGCTGGTCCTTTGTGGGCTCTCTGGGGATTATGTACACTGTTGGGCCTTCAGATGCCCAAATGAACCTGCTTGTCTTCAGGTTTCAGCCCAGGGCTGTGTGCAGGAAATGCTTTCTGATACATCAGTGCCTCTGGATCTGGCTAAGGAAGCAACATATCTCCAGCCTCAACCCACAGAGACTCAGCTTAAGAGTGAATCTGAGGATGCTCAACAGCAAAAGGATCATGGTTAGTGTTGACAGTTGGGTCATATGGCTCCCTTGGAGACCTTAGAATAATTCATCATCTGGCAAATATACATTTACTTATTATACTCTAGGCAGTATGCAAGGCACTAGGAACAGTGAACAAAACAGACATGATCCTTGCTTTTATGGAGACATTCTGGTGAC
This sequence comes from Indri indri, assembly GCA_004363605.1. Lineage (NCBI taxonomy): Eukaryota > Metazoa > Chordata > Mammalia > Primates > Indriidae > Indri > Indri indri. Next base: position 25,691 of record RJWJ010021495.1, read on the forward strand.
AGAGGCACTAAACAAATGAACACACAAATATATCATGACAGGTTATGCATGGGGAGAAAGGGTAGTCAGGGAAGGCCTTTTTGAGGAAGTAACATTGGTGCTGAATCCTAAAAGTGGAGTAGGAATTAGCTAAGTGAATAGTAGAGGGAAAAACATTCCAGGCCAAAAGAGCACATTGCAAAAACTGGAGTGGGAAAGAAATTGGTGGGTTTGAGGAACTTAAAGAAGACTAGTGTGACTGAAGCATGGAGAGACAGGCACAGCCACAGAAAGGAAACAGTCAAGAGCCAGGACATGAGGGGTTTGTGGGTCCTATTAAGACAGTAAATCTTTAATTTTCACTGTAAGACTTGGCTCTGGGTTCCATGAGGGATCCTGCCCTGAAGGAGTTGAGTATCAATAAAAAGACAGGCGTTGATTTGACACAGCGAATGATAGCATGCCAAATCAGAGCTCACAGTTCTGAGAAGGAAGAAATCTGTCTCTTCAGGCCCTGGTGGTGGTTGTGGTGGAGTGGCTGGGTTTTTAACTGGGTTGTAAAGAACGGGTAGCATTTCACAGAGCAGAGTGTATCAGGAAGGGTGTTCCTCATACTCACCCCTCTTCTTTCCGTCCTATTGTCTTCTTCGACCACATTAAGACTTCTAGTCATTCATCCCATTTATTTCCTCCCAATGCTTCTTTCCCTCCCTGTCCCATCAGATCCATGGTACATTTCAGTTTTTTGCTGATGTTTTATATGTTTAACTTTTTCCCACCTACCCCTACCCTGCTGCCACACACCCACACATCCCGACCCTGCTAAACTCATCTTATGAAATACAACCTGTGACCAAACCTCTATTTTTCCACCAAACCAATTCATATCTGTTCTTTAAGACTCAACTCACCTGTCACCTTCTTGATACCCACATGTTTGAGTTACATGATGTACCTTGTGCATACTTCTATCACAGTATTTAGCATGCTGTATTACCACTTCACTTATCTGAGCTCTGTGTTTCTCCTGCATCTGTTATGTAGGAAATGCTCAATAAAGGTAAACGATGAAGTCTAAGCAAAGGAATAATGTGGAAAGGTACAAGTCATGATAGGAAGACATGGGTAGATTAGTTTGGCTGAGATTGAGTAGCTGATAGAAGAATAATGCTAACAAGGTGGTCTGAAACAAAATTGTAGAGAGCCTAAGAAAGTTTTTATTTTTCTTTTCTCCTTTTCTTAGAATGGGGGGTAGTTTGAGCAGGAACCAACATGTGCCTTATAAGCTGGACGTAAACTGGATTGGGGAGGGAGGGGAAAAAGGACCACTTTGAAGACTACTGCTATAGTTCCAACTCAACATTATGAGGGCCAAAAGTAGTGCAATTTCAGATGACAATGGAGAGGAAGAGAGAGATGTAAGAGAGCTAGATCTTTTAGAGTGGCTCTGTTTCCTTTCCTGGCTTGAACAAGGAATCCAGGGTTACTCATGCCTGATGGGTAGAAAGGATGCCTACTTTTACCAAGGGCAAATGAACATCATTATTAGAAATAGTGTCATCTAAAAAATATGAACTGTACTTCTTCATCTTATTTATTATACTGAGGTAGGACTTTTAATGACCATAAGATACTTCTTACCTATAGGGGTATGTTTGGTCATCCTAATATCATTTGAAAATTCATGTTTTCCAAATTTTTTAGTAACAGCATTGTCAAGAAATAAGATGTTCCACATGCTAGGGTTTCCCTAAATAACTGAAGCTTTACTATTTGTTGGTCAAAACTTCATTATTTGCATTAGCCAATTAATGGACATCTTACTGAGATGTATAACATATTCTTGGAGTAAACTGAACACAATTTATCCTTTTCATAAAGACTTAAGGTAGGCCGGGCGCGGTGGCTCACGCCTGTAATCCTAGCACTCTGGGAGGCCGAGGCGGGTGGATAGTCCTGAGCTCAGGAGTTCGAGACCAGCCTGAGCAAGAGCAAGACCCCGTCTCTACCAAAAATAGAAAGAAATTAATTGGACAGCTAAAAATATATATATAGAAAAAATTAGCCGGGCATGGTGGCGCATGCCTGTAGTCCCAGCTACTTGGGAGGCTGAGGCAGTAGGATTGCTCGAGCCCAGGAGTTTGAGG